>PVIW01012845.1:0-30107 GCA_004026585.1 Noctilio leporinus
GGGGGAAGGAACATCCAATGGAGTAAAAACAGTCTCTTCAACAAATGGTGTTGGGAGAACTGGACAGCAACATGCAAAAAGATAAAACTAGACCACCAACTTACACCATACACCAAAATTAACTCAAGATGGATAAAGGATTTAAACATAAGCAGTGCCACCATAAAGGTCCTGGAGAAAAATATAGGCAGTAAACTTTTGTATATCCTACACAAAAATATGTTTACTGATACTTCACCAAGGGCAAAGGAAATCAAAGAATGAATCAACAAATGGGACTATATCAAATTGGAAAGTTTCTGTTCAGCTAAAGAAAATATCAGCAAAATTCAAAGGGAACCAACTGTATGGGAAAACATAATTGCCAATGATACCTCAGACAAGGGTCTGATCTAGGGCCCAGAGATATATGAAAGAATGCTCAACATCACTCGTCATCACAGAGATGCAAATTAAAACCTCAATAAGATACCACCTCACACCTGTCAGAATGGCAAGCATCAGCAAATCAACAAACAACAAGTGTTGGCGAGGATGTGGGGCAAAGGGAACCCTTATACACTGTTGGTGGGAATGTAGGCTGGTGCAGCCACTGTGGAAAACAGTATAGGGTTTCCTTAAAAAACTAAAAATGGAACTGCCTTTTGATCCAGCAATTCCACTACTTGGACTATACCCAAGGAATCCTGAAACACCAATTCATAAGAACCTATGCACACCTATGTTCATAGCAGCGCTATTGACAATAGCCAAGTGCTTGAAACAGCCTAAGTGCCCATCAGTGGATGATTGGATCAAAAAACTTTGGTACATTTACACACTGGAATTCTATATAGCAGAAAGAAAGAAGGAACTTGTACCCTTTGCAACAACATGGATGGAACTGGAGAGTATTATGCTTAGTGAAATACGCCAGTCAGTGAAGGACAAATATCATATGATCTCACCCATTACAGGACAATAATGAGCAAAACTAACAACAAGCAAAACAGAACCAGTATGTGAATACAAGGAATAGGCCTTCAGTGTTCAGGGGGAAAGGGGTTGGGGGGAGGGGGAGGCAGAGGCAAAGAAGGGGAGCAGCTTAGACAAGAACCTAGTATAAAGGAACCATGGACATGGACAACAGGTGGGATTGACTTTGGGGGGAATGGGTGGGTGGGGAAGGGGACAGAGGGGAGCAAAAAGGGGATGGATATAATACAACAACAATAAAATAAAATAAATAAAAAATTTAAAAGATGAATATACTGGAAAAAAAAGAGAGAGAGAGAGAGAGAGAGTTCCTTAGCCCCAAGTCTAATTACTCCAGTCCTTGACCCCAATGTGCTCAGGACTAGAAGGTGATTTGGGAAATGTTAGAGCTAAACCGGAGGGAAAACTGTGGTAACATTAATAATGAACAATACATATCAAGAACACTTCAGTTTATGAAAATGAAAGGTCCCATGATCAGTCATTCAAATGTCATCTTTAGGATGACAATCAGTGTCATAAATGTACAGATTGATGAAGGTACAGGCAAGAAGTTAGTTAAATGCAGCCCTATAGTGTCCTGCAATGACTACTACAAATAATTTGAAAGTAAATGCATATATTTAAATTGCATTTTCAAACATTTTATAGTATGATCCTTCAAAGCAACTAGTAAAATCAATCCAATCTTATTGGTTCATTACAGAAACTGACTCTTCATAGCAGTTGAAGATTGTCCAAAAATACTGTCTTCCAGGTGCTTCACAAAGCACATTTTTCATGCTAGTATCATCTTCAAATGAGTAGCCAGAGTAACAAAAAAAAACTAAATAAGTGTTACTGTAAACGTTGTTGCTAAATTCAGTGATTTCTCCATATAATAGAAGATCCTTAGAAAACTCATTAAAGAATACTTGAGGCTTAAACAATTTTTCCTTAGTGAGAGTCTACCTAGTTAAATCTTTAAAAATGTATTTGTTGAGAATATTGACTTAATGAATGCACCCTATTTGATATTATATTCAGCTGCTTTGTAAAATTGCAAAGAAATAAGAACTAAATAATCTATGTGCATACACAAACTTGAGTGTTAATGAACCATTGCTATTTCTCACTTTTATGAATGCTTTACAATGCTCCTAGAGGCAAACTCACCTTGTAGTAGCTTAAATAAATAAAGGTTATCTTCTTCTGGGTATTAATAAATCTGACAGTAGATTTTTATAATGTATTAGCTGCTCAAAGGTGCCATCAAGAATGCAAGTCCTTTCTGTCCTTCTGCTCTTCTATCCTTAGTATGTTGGCTTTTATTCTACATGTAAACTCTATGACTACAAGATGTCTGTTTTAGCTTTGGACATCACATCTGCATTCAAAGCAAAAAGGAAGAGGCCAGAGGCTGAAGGGAGGCAGCAGCCCCATCTACCCTACTGTTGGTGTCTTAATCTGCTTGGGCTGCTATGACTAAATATGATAGACAGAGTGGCTTAAACAAATGAATTTATTTCTCATGGTTCTGGAGACTGGGAAATCCAAGATCAAAATGCCAGCATATCTGGTGGCTGGTGAGAGCTCTCTTCCTGATTTGTAGACAGCCACCTTCTTGCTATATGCTCAGATGGCCATCCGTGGTGCATCCTCATGGGGAGAAAAGAGAGAAAGAGAGAGAAAGGGCTTCTGTCTCATCCTCTTCTTATAAGGGCACTAATGATACCACCCTCCAAATAAAAAAATTTACCATTCTCTTGAGCTTCTGTGATATTCCTAAATCACATGATGCATACTATAAACATTACATATATAATATATATTATACATATGTTTACACATACAAGATAAAGATTATATATATAATTATATATTATTTTTATATATAATTATATATAAAATAAAAAAGACCATTATACATATATATAATATATATACCATATATATATATATATATATATATATATAATTCCTAAGACATATATATGTCATTATTTGATTCACCTTGTATTTTTCTGTATTTCTCAGTGATTGAGAAATATCATTTTTCAACTCCAGGTCTTAGTGCATGAAATAGATGAATAAAAAGAATAGAGAGACAAATTAAGCAAACTATAATTAAAGAAAATATTAAGAATAAATTACATTTCAAGTATTTTTTTCTAAAATATACCTAAGATAAAAGTAAAAGGTCTTAGTTTTTGGCAGTTCACTTATCCAGGGATATTGGTTTTACAGGACATAATTAAGAAAATAGAAAAGAAAAATGTCTATGTCCAGCTGAGATGAATTGCCTCGTAGCAGATACTCTTTAGGCCCGCATGCTAATCCTAAAAACAATGATTTTAGACATAGTTCTATGAAGTTTGGCTGTTCAATTTTCCAGTCATCAGGATATTAGACTTTGAATATTGGTAATGAGTACTACTAGTAGGTTGCTTGACAGAGACAGTCACAGGGAGAGGAATAAGAAATGTCAACTGAAAGCCTGTTGACAATCACGAAAATGGAAAAATGATAAAAATTAGACACAAGAGCTCAAAAGAACCACTACAGATGGGGCTGCAGGACAAATATCCTTTATACATCTAAAGTCCCTAAGGGCCTAAGACTCATGACAACACTGGGTTATCAAGAACAGCTTGAAAAATATTTCTTTGTTTAAAAAGTTTATGATAATACCTATAAATAGGAATACCCAAAATTACAAAAATTAAGAAAAGTTGCATCAGACAGTGGGGATAGGCTTAGGTCTCAGTGAAGATATTTCTCCCCTGTGTTCTTAGACAAGTCACTTAACCTCTTAGAGCTCTAGTTTCTTCTCTGTAAAATTTTTAATTTGCATACTAATACTCATTTTATGGTTATGAAGGACTAAATAAATCAAGGTTTATTGTACAGCTAACACCATGCCTAGCAAGCAGCATTCTTCATTTCCCTTAAAAGGGTCAACTTAACTTATCTGGAAATGCACTCCTATGAAACAACTTACTATATTATAATGAACAGGATATTCTTGGTGTTAGTAGAAAGACTTACATAAAGTTTCAATTGGGCCCAAATTCCAAAGGATGAGGTGATTTGGCCCATTTTATCATGCTTACTTTACCTAACCTTTTGGAAAGTCTGTTGAAGACTATACAAGCAATCACTTCTGCTTTATACATTAAAATCTCCACTGCTCTGGTTTCTCTTGATATCTTTTAGCTGAGTTTTGCATCTTACATGCTAAAAGTACGGGAGCTCATTAATGAAAATGGCTGTTATCATCTATTGCATTACTATTGGATTATGGACAAAGGACAGTGAGTGAGGAAAAGAAATGATTGGGAGACAAAAATGGCCAGAGTATTGTCCCTTTAGAGGGAGTTCAAGGTGACTTGAAGACTAAGCAATTAACAAAGAGGGTCAGAAATTCACCCAAAGGGTAAAAGGAGACATAACAGAGTGGAGGTAAAGCATGGAAAGCATTGAAAGGATGCTGGGGAGTATATTGGACAAAGATCACACCGCATCACTATGTGGGGGGAAAAAAGCATTGCTGTAAATTCCCTTTAATTGCAATTCATTACTAGAGATGTTTACTTGTCCTTATTCAATTCTTTCCATATTTTCTTGAAGCTCTTTTAATTTGCTTAAGCATTTGATAGATGCTACAAAAAAAAAAAAAAAAACGGAGGAAGCCCTGACCATTTTATAAAACTCTTTTATTCCTCATTCCCTGAAGTTATAGCTGCTCCAATCAGAACACATCCGAGGCTCCTTTTATAATTTTTTAAAAATGTGTATGTATTTTTAGAGACAGGGGAAGGGAGGGAGAAAGAGAGGAAGAGAAACATCAGTTTGTGAGAGAAACATCCATTGGTTGCCTGCTGTATATGCCCCAACCCAGCAGGGACTGACCGTACAACCCAGGCATGTGCCCCCACCAGAAATCAAATTTGATGTATGGTCTCCTTTCCAAATCTGACAAAGTGCCAATATTAAAAATGTATTGTAAATGTTGTATATAAAGTCTTATTGAAACACGTCTGCAACCCTTTATTTATGTATTATCTATGGCTGCTTTCATATCATGACAATGTTAAATAGTTGCAACAAAAAAGCTGAAAATATTTGTTATCTGAAACTTCACAGGAAAAGGTTACTGACGTTTGCTGTTGGCAGATCTCTCAAACCCAGTCCAGCTGATTAACTGTGATGTGAAATAAAATGTTGACAGGTGTGTTTTCACTTATCTTTTCCTTCCATACAAGTAAGAAATTATATTTTATAATTATTTGGTGCACAAATTGATCAGGGTATCTCACACTTGTCCATGGGTCACTTGGTCACCTTTGTATAACATGGATAAAGTGTCCTAAGGACAGATGCTTCCTTAGGGAAGATCTGTTCAGCATCCTTTCTCACAGTTCACTTCCAATCCATGATGACATAGTACATTTTATGTGTGATTAATTAAGAGGGTTTAAAACTATATGATCTATCCAAATGAACCCTTACAAAGAGGACAGATCACTTTAAAAGATTCCTGCAAAGAAGTCAAATAGCATTCTAAACAGACAAGCTCAAGTGACTAACAAGTAAATAAGGAACTGCTACCTCCTTCTTCAAGTACAATACTAACTAAAACAGTAACAATCTAAACAGGCTTGACAAAAAGTCAGCTCAGATCAGTTAACAGTCTTAAGAAGACTGAAGTACAAATTCACATCCTCATTCATTTCTGATCAAAGTCTCCCTATGTACAGATTGTACTGTAAAATCAGAAAATTGTAGTAACCTGAAACTGTCATGCTTACCAACATATCTTTAAAGTATAATTTACTAAATTTTTATCTCAATCTTCTTATTTCTATTTAGGGCACATTTTATATGTAGTAGAGTGTATGATAATATCCAAACAGAATGTATAAACAAATTTACACAAAGGGGTGAAGGAAGAATTGTATTTTTTTACTGATAAGGTATATAACCTAAGAGTGTTTGTACAACCGCTCTAGAAGGTAAAAGTATTTTAAAAAATAATTGAGGCATCTTAAAATTTTTAAGAGTTTATTTAAGCAAAAAGTGAATTCCAATCAGGCAACCCTTAAGCCAAAAGTGGTTAGGAGCACCCCACCACAGCAGCTAGAGGAAGACTGTTACAGCGAAGATGGAAATTATTCGATTGGCTATCTTTTAAGAGGGTGCTTTGTTTGTGCTAGACTGATCAGCTGTTTGAGATTAGTTGTCTTTAGGTTTTCATTTCTTAACCTTAAGGCATTTATAGCCTTGAGATAAAGAGGTTAAAATCACCTCAATCTAATGGCCTCCTTGCTTCAAGTTTCACAAAGGGTTGAAAGAGAGTCAACTCCTGTCTAGACTTCTGTCTGCAGTTAAGTATTTGAATCATAGAGAATGAGGGAAAGTTTTGTTCAGCAGTAGGTCTACTAAAATCAGGAACACAGAAGCATTGCTCTCTTTACTAAAACAAGATGACAGTCTTCCTTTCAACTTTTTAACAAAAAAAAAGTTTTATTATTCTCATATTTGATTATTTATTATCCGTGACATAGATTGCATTTTGAAAACCAATTATACTAGACAAAACCCAAAATCCATGATGGTTTAAAAAAAAAAAAAAGACTGATTTTAAGGTATTCTAAAGCATAATGACAGTTAAGACTGATCTCAAAAAAGAGAATTGGTTAACAGGGATATAAAAGAAACTGCACTTGGAAAATTAAATATCTCCTCAGCATCAGGTTAGTCTGCATCGATACCCAAATTAATAAGAAATTTTTCCTTCACAAATCCTAAAATTCTTAAGTAATAGATAATATCAAGAGAATAAGAACCAGAGGACACGCACATGTGTTAAGCACCTATTGTGTACCTGGAGTCATGCAAAGTTTGCCCAATTCATATTCATCACACTCTACATTTTGTGGATTAGAAATTTGAGATTGAGAAAATATAAACAATGTGGCTAAGATCACCCAGTTTATAAGTGGCAGAATTGAGATTTTTAATTCACATTTTTCACATTTCTCTGATACCAAAGACAGGGCCCTTTCTATCAAAGCATACTATGCTGAAGACTTTTCTCCCAGAATTATGAAAACTGAAAATAACTCAAAGTTAGTTCAGTGGCCCTAAATACACTAAAATTCTATATTGAGACCCACTTGTTCAAATTTTCTCCACTGACAATGCATCCTGATTGGATTTTTTGACCCATACAAATCCATCTACCTCATTGCATATCTGAACAATAATCTTAAGTGCTTACCATTTGCCAGGCTGGTATCTAATATCTTTATATGCATTAAGTCATTTAATTCTCATGGCAGCTTCTATCTACATATCATATCTGTGAACTTTTTAAAAGATTTTATTTATTATTTTTAGAACAAAGGGAAGGGAGGCAGAGAAGGAGAGCAACATCAATGTATGGTTGCCTTTCACCTGCCTCCAGCTACAGACCTGGCTGGAGACCTGCCTTGCAACCTCGTTATGTGCCCTGGCTGGGAATTGAACCAGAAACCTTTGGGATTGCAGGCTAGCGCCTATCCACTGAACCATCACCCAGGGCCCATATTTGTCCATTTTTTAACTATTTTCTCTCAATCAGTAGTCAATTGGAAGAGACTGATTATTTCATTTAATATTTTAAATTCTCACCGAATCCCCAGTCTTCTATGGTAAAGTGTTTTAGAGTAGATGGGATCTCCTTCTCAAGATCACAAAAAGTTCAAAATGTTTCTAGAGTTGGCCAAGAACTAATACATCAGATGGACTTATTTTTTCTTTCCCACAAAGAAGGTGTCCCAGGTGAAAAGATTCTGTGGTGCATAGTGGAAATCTGACTGATGAATCCAACAGAAACGCCAGCCCCAAGCACATGTTGGATATGCTTCTCAGTGATTTACCTAGCATCACACAAATGATATGTGCTTATAAAACATAAGAAACCAAGTCTAGCTCCTCACACACACAAAATGTAAAGGGATTATGCTCCCTAAGAACCAATAGTTAAATGAGTGCCTCATCAATAAGATGGACCTGAGCAAAGCCTTCCTAGGAAGTTCCCATCAAAGAGTGAGATCTCCTAGTTCTTGTTGCTCTCGTACTCTTTTTTAACAGGTATTTTAGATTCAATCAATTCAGTCTCTTATTTGTGTAATTCACAATAAATTTTTCGTTCTAAAACTTTTCATTCTCTGATAGTATCAGCAGGTATTTTCATTTCCTTTGATCTGTACACAATTTCCCAGTATCTCTGAAGAAAGCAAAATGAGGCAGAACAATAAATAGATTAGTTTTTAAATGTCTTAGGTTTTCTCTCCTTTCATCTTTAATGATGATTTCATCATTTGGAAAACTGATGTTCTAGAATTTGCAATTTATAATCATGCTTTTTAAAACCAACAGAGATTAAGTGAACCAGTGCACTTTTCAGGTGGAACAAATTGAGTAATATTTTTGGCAATTTAATTTCTCCTCCTCTTAAACACCAGGCCTTAATTCAATACAGCCTGTATACCTGGCCTAAAGATAAATATTTTACTCTATTGGAAACTTTGCAAACTAATACTTAAACCAGAAAACCCTTCTATAAATTGTTCACTTAAAATGATGTGCTTAATGGAAATTTAAATTTAAACAAATAGATAAAAGGGAAAATAATGATTCCCTTCTAAATAAGATGAAAATATTGTACAAGCTTTTGCTTTCTGAAGGCTTGACCTTTAAAGACAGAATGTATTCCTCTGAGTCATATGGAAGATCAAGATATGTTATGAAATTCCAGTCCAATGAAAAGACACTTTAGATTTGTGTCATCTTTTTACTATTTGCAGATCATCACTAGGCCTTTCTCATTCAGTATTAAATTTTGTTAATCAATTAAAATCACCACCTTTGGCTGCTGTGGCTCAATGGATTGGTGCCAGCCTGTAAACCCAAGGGTCACTGGTTCGATTACCAGTGAGGGCACATAACAAGGTTGCAAGCCAAATCTCCAGGCAGGTCCCCAGCTGGAGACAGGTGAAAGGCAACCATATGTTGATGTTCCTCACCCTTTCTTCCTCCCTCTCTGCCCTTCTCTCTAAAAATAATGAATAAAATCTTTTAAAAGAAAATAAATAAAATAAAATCACCCACGTACAAAGTCTCTCTTTTTCTGCAATTCTTTGTTAAATAGCTTAAACATAATAATGTTACTGAAATTACATTTCTTTTTGTCCGGAGTCCTCAAAGAAAAATTTTCTAATTTCTGATGAGAATACCAAGCAACTCACATTTCTCTTTACTTCAACTTACACATGAGGTTTAGAAGGAAAATTTCCAGAAGATGGTATAATTAGATGTACTTTCCCTTTAATGATGAACCATTTGTTTCTTATTCTGGATATTCTTCCTTCACACACAGAATAAAGTAGTAAGAAAGAACTTTGGAGGTGTTTTTAAAGAAGCTCCATCTCTATGTTTCATCTCCTTGATGATTTTACCTTCCAAAATCATAGAAAGTATTTTGTTGTCATTATTTTTAAAATTCACCAGAAAATGGCCCACATACTTGCATATGCATAAGCATGCTCAAGTAACAAATACAATAAGCTCGCTGTGTATCCTCTACTGCTGAATGCCATACTATCTACACACATACACAGATATATTAAGCCAAAACCAAATGTATATGTGGGTGGAAAAAGTTTCTTGCAGTTTCCTACTCCTCCTAAGTCATAATTAGTTGACTGAATAATTGCTTAAGTTCCTAAAATCTTAGTTGACTCAAACTTTTTTTATGTAAGAATAACCTAGTATGCTTGGTAAAGCAAATAATATTTCCAGGTCCCATTGGGAAAATTCTAATTTATTTTTTCTCTTTTGGGATGCCCCAGCATTGAAACAAGTGGTCTGTGGACCATAATTTGATAAACATTCTCCTCAACATTTTCCCTCATTTCCAAAGGCTATTTATAACTTCTGGAGGGGAAATTGGCTCTTGTAAATGTTCTGCTACCTGAAAAATTACCTAAAAGGCCTTATTCATCTTGTGAACCCAGCCCATCTATCACCTCTTTGTGAAGGTTTCCCTGATTGTCCAAGGCACAATCTATGCACACTCTGGCAGTAGCCTTAATGTTAGTGACATAATTCATCTGTGGTCAGTGAGTTCACTGCTTAGGTGGGTTCTGAACCACCTGACAGAGTCTCAAGCAGGCAGCAGCAGATACAGGAGCTTTCACTTCCACCCAGGGACAGTAGCTCCTTCTGATTTTTTATTTTCTTTTTCCTATTCTCATTCATCGTCCTTTTGTTCTTTGAATCCATCCAACACCTGTACAACATTTTGCTTGAAATATTAGTAGTGGTTCCAAAAACTTCCTTGGAAAATTTACCAAAATCTGACCTCAATGATGATCTAGATTTAATGTTTTGGAAATGCTATATCTTTCTTGGCTTAATTTACAGAAAGGATTCCACCTCATGTCACCCAACAAAGTCAGTAGGATATTCCTTTATCTAGGACAATGGGAAATGCATTAGTAACCTACAGGTCTGCATTTTTTTGAGGGGAGTCCCAGTATCTTTGAAAAGTTCTGTGGCAGCTATCATTGATATATGAGGAATGACATTGGAAAATGCTGTTATTATACTGGACACCACCGATTTCAATGAAGCCGGGTGGGAGTGCTTCACTGGAAAGCATAATTACCCTAATGAGTAATAAGGACAGAAGGTGATCAGAATGTTCTGTCACATAGGAATCTTAGCGGGTGACTAATTGATTATTGCATTTTTAGGAATGAAGTACACACACACACACACACACACACACACACTGTATTATATATAATATGAGAGGGAACCCCAGAAAAACTGGAATGATATTCCTTGTAGTTGTAGTACAGGCTTGCCTTGCTTTTCCATCTATGTTAGTGTACCAGCTGGCCTTGTGAGAAGCTGTATTAGGCTTCAGTAATTTTTTTTTTAAGATTTAACACATTTGCCCATTTCATGATGGGTGATTTACAAGTGCATCTGCCCACACCACATTGAGTGTTCAGCAGTTTTTGACCAAAAACTGCATGACCCTCATACCCCACCTTCCTTATTCACCCGATTTTGCCCTGAGAAACTTTTTTTGTACCTCCCTCTCAATGAAAAAAGCCTTCAAAGGGAAACATTTTGCTGATGTGAAAGATGAAACAAAAAAAAAAAAAATGGCAGAAGCACTAAAAGGCATCAAAATTGATAAGTTCTAAAACTATTTTAAGCGGTGGGGGAAAAACATCTTGAAAGGTGTATTGCATTAAATGGAGACTACTTTGAAGGTGGCTAAAGGATTTAAACATACATGTAAGAACAAAATACACAATTTTTTATAAATCAGTTTCACATTTTGGGGGGCCTCCCCTCGTATACTATAGTCTAGATCTGATGGGTAGGAACCTTTGGGAGTCATGGCCTCTTAAGCCCATTCAAAGACCCAAAGTTCCCTGAATAAAATTAAAGAAAGGTCACGGTAAGGAAGGGCCCTGCTACAAAGTTACAAAGTATATTCCACGACTTTTTCTGTAAATATTTCCCCAGGAGAGTTTTGCTGCTATTTACTGCGGTGACCATAGAGAAGAGAAAGGATAATAACCTGATCATCTGGAAGTAGACACAGGCTCTGAGTTGATTTTGATTTCTGGATGCCCAAAACACTTTTATTGTCTGCATGACCTAATAGGTGTTTATGGAGGCCCTGTGGTAAAAAGATGGACTCACTGTGGGCTCAATGTGTCTATAAACCATCCTATGTTTATTTCCCTAGTTCTTGATTGTGTAATTGCAATAGTCACATTGAAAACATGACGAAATTTCTCCACTGGCTTCCTGATCAACACAATGGTGGTTGTAAGAAGGAACAATGGTAAGCCTTGCATCTACCTATATCTATCAAAACAGTAAACCAAAAGCAATTCTACATCCATGGAAGAATTGCAGGAATAAGTGCTCCCATCAAAAATTTGAAGGGCTATGTTTTGTGGTTGCCATCATTACCTTACTTCACTTCCTTATTTGACCTGGGCAAGAGATAGAAGACTCTTGGATAATGACATGAATATAATAAAGTGATGATTTCAATTTTAACTCCTATTTTCTAGAGCTCATAAACACAGTGATTCTTTATTATTTATATCAGTTAGCAAAAGCCACTATAAATAGATTAGTTAACTTTCCAGCTTTCTATCATAATCTAATTCTTGGTTTGATATCCCACAAAACACCACAAAGACTAGTGATGGTCGGTTGAGTTCTTTCCATCTCTCTGATACTAACTTTCCTCCTTCCCTCTAACACACTTAAAGACCTTTGTGATTACATTGGACATATCCAGATGATCCAGGATAATCCATTAAAATCAACTAATTAGTAACCTTTACACCATCTGCTACCTTAATTCCCTTTTGCCATGGAAGGCAACATCTTCACAGGTTCTGGGGATTAGGATATAAACATCTTTGGGAGGCAATTATTCTGCCTACAATAGGACCTCCTGACCTAGCAAACTACAATGCATGAAGTTCTTTGGCAAATTAGAAATGCTCTATGAAGACTCTGGAAATCTCCAATTAGAGAATCAGAGCAGAAATTCCTAGGATTTTGGAGTAAAGCCAAGTTCTTTTAGGTATATAACTACCCCATTGAAAGAACAGCTCCTAGCTTTAGTGAGCCCTGTTACAAATGAATGTCTGACCAAAAGACATGATCTGGAATCAAATCTATACAAAATGAATTGAACACTGTCTTATCCACAAATTCATGAAGTTGGCCATACACAGCAATATTTCATCATCAAATACAAATAAAACTGTAATTGAATAAGGCCTGAAACATGAGTAAAATTATCTCAAAACTTTCTTCATTCTTGCTTCTCTCTCAATCCACAAACACTGCCTTATAGATTGTTCCATATAACCAATTGACTAAGGAAAAAATATCTTGGGTCTTATTTATAGATGGAGTGACTGACATGCTGGAAGTGGGCTGTCATAACATGAAAGTCAGTGTGGAAGGCAAGTCATCCTAGTGAGTAGAGCTTCAAGAAGTCTATCTGGCTATCCACTACATGGACAGAGAAAAAGCCTGATGTTCAGATCTTCACTGATTCACTCTTGAATGTCTCTGGTTTAACCAGATGGTCTGAGATTTGGAAGATACAAGATAACCTGACTGACAGTAAGAAAGCCTTAGGAAGAGACAAGTAAATGTATGGCTCAGAATAAGCAAGAATGAAAGAAAATCTGGGTCTCATGTTAATATTCACTAAAGGGCCTCCACTACAGAGAAGGACAAGATTATACAGCCTGTAGATGAAAACAAGTCCCTTTTCCATCCATCACAGCATGTTTTCAATACACAAAGTAAACACCATAATAAACAAGGAGAGCTCAACAACATGGACTTCCCCTCAATAAGCTATTTAAGTTACAACTGCTGATGAATGTTCTACCTACAGTTATGTCCCATGATATGAATACACGTGCTTCTCTGAACTCCAGTTCAGTTTTCCTGTGTGCAGCATCCCTCAAAACCTGTGCCAACTATGCCTGAGGTTTTCTACCCGCTGCAGCCAGCAGCCAGGTTTGGAAATTGTTGGGGGGATCCGAAAATTTGTACATGTCTGTCCCAGAGAATTTTTCTCAATATAGTGAACAATTGAACAGTGAAGCCCCTTATTTGATTACCCTACTGATCACTATGATTTTCCCAAAAGCACTATTATTTATTCCTAGTCAGCCATGCAGTACCACTGTCAGAACATTAAATGGTTCTCAGAGGCTTCCCCATGTAGCTAGGTCTGCAAGTGTGAGCCATGCTGTTTAGTCATGTGTGAATGTCTTTATTTTTTAAAGATTGTATTCATTATTTTTAGAGAGAAGGGCAGGGAGGGAGGAGGAAAGGGAGAGAAACATCAATGTATGATTGCCTTTCACCTGCCCCCAGCTATGGACCTGGCTAGAGACCTGACTTGCAACCTGCAGGGTTATGTGCCCTGACTGAGAATTGAAACAATGACCTTTAGGTTCACAGGCCGGTGCCACTTTTTAAATATATATAAATATACTGTATGGGGAAGAGGACAGAGGGGAGTAAAAAAGGGGATGATGTAATACAACAACAATTAAATTAAATTAATAAATATACTGTTAAGAATAAACTAAAATGTGTGTAGTCATATATATATATATATATATATATATATATTTTTTTTTTTTTTTTTTTTTTTTTTAAGCACAGAACAATGTGGATTTCTCAATATGGGATCAGCCAGACACCTAGTGGCAGATTAATGACAATAGATCCTTTTTATCAGGGCTCTTTCGCAAGGGGTTGCAGAGTATAATGGGCTGAATAGTATCTCCCCAAAATTCGTATCTACCCAGAAACTAATTCATAATGTTACTTTATTTGGAAATGGAGTCTTTACAGTTGTAATTAGTTAGGGATCTCTCAGTGAAATTATCCAGGATTTAGGGCAGGCCCTAAATTAAATGTCTGGTGTCCTTATAAGGGGAGCTAGACATAGGAAGAAGGTGGAAATGTGTAGATAAGATTCATTAGAGTTTGAAGATTGGAGTTATACTGCACAAGCCAAAGGCTTTCAGAGGCTGGAAGATGCAAGGGAGGGGTTTTCCCTAGAGCCTTTTGAACAGGCATGGCCCTGATGGCACCTTCTAGCCTCCAGAAGTATAACAGAAAAGGTTTTGTTGTTTAAAGCCATCCCATATGTGGTTTTGTTATGGCAACCCTATCAAATTAATGCGGTACCTTATTTACTATTATGGTATCTCACACAACATAACTTTTCACCAATGAGCTCATTTTACATCAGAATAGTCCAATAATGGACTCACATCCAGAAAATTCCCTATCATTACCATGGTGTCCCTGTACCCAGAAGCAGCTAGTGTGAAATAATATAGTAGACTGGCCTTCTGATGATTCAATGCTATGACCTGCAAGGGGGAGGCACTGTCCTCCAAGGTATGGCATATGCTTTGAACTGATCACCAATACAGGGTTGGGCAAAAGTGGATTTACAGTTGTGAGTATGTGAAACACAGAATTTATTCTTATATTATTATTTATTAATTATGGTATTATATTCCATACAAACAACTGTCAACTTAATTTTGCCCCACCCTGGATCTGATGCTGCTTTCACCATGACCCTAAAAGATGAATCATGGGACCAAATGATGGAATTGATAGTGGCACCTCTATTAATTCTAATAACCCACTTATAGAATTTTTGCCATTACCCTATAATATTGGTCTCTGATATTTTACAGGTGTTCATTCCCAAGAGAAAAGTAGTTCCACCAAGGGCTATAACAAATAGTTCAATTGAATGAAAAGTTGAGACTACCACCAGATAGTTTAAGTTTCTCATGTTGCAAAATCAAATGGCAATAAGGGTAGTTAGTTATCAAAAGGGAATTGTGCTGCCATCACACAATTAGAACAAAGAAGACTGTTTTGGAATCTGAAATTTTCTAATGCCTCTCTTATGATTTGCCTTCCAATAATAAAGGCTAAAACAAGACAATAGAAACCCAGGAAAAAATTATTAGTGATTCAGATATGTCAGGAAAAAAAGTTTAGAATTTTGACCAAAAGAGAGGCTGGCTCAGAGCAAAGAAAAAAATAAAATGTCAGTGGAAGAAAAAATTTATAAATCAACATAACCTCGAGATGACAGAAATGTGGACTATAGCAACTAAAAATATTTTTCCTTCCTTGTTTTTTAGGGACATATATTTGCATATATTGACCAATTGTACTCTCCCCTTCTACCCCTACTTCTTTATTCAAAGGGGGTTTGTGATAAGTAACTTCATCATTTAACATGTAATATATGAAATATTCTAGAAGCATTATTCAATGAATTAAAAGAAGAAATTGCATCACTATTATAAAAGAAATGTGTGCATTAAATCAGATAGAAGCAGAACCTTGTATGGACATTAAATATGTGTAGGAGGAGAATGGATACTGAACTGCCAAGAAAGACAGTGTCAGTAACTTGTGTCTTTGCTGTCAACTGCTATTTCAGCCCTTCTTTGTTCTGCTAGGTATAACAGGAATGTGGAAGCTTGAAAACTACATATTCTTGTCTCACTTGTCAACTAGATTCTGCCAATGAAAGGAGAAAGAGGGGAGAGGTGAATTTGTCTACAATTATTAACATCTTTGGCAGCAAGATCAATATCTACAGAATAGCAATGATGACAGCATTGATAGAGGTTTCCTCTCTTGTTGAGAAAAAAAAGAGGATTTCCAAAAACCTTCAGCAAACTTGGAACCAATGGCTACAGAGTCTCTAACTCTAAAGTAGTAAGTGCCATCTATTAGTTCCAGGCAGTAACACCAGGTGCTTCTTAATCTCTGGGTATCATCTTGAATTGTGTTTTCTGCTCCAGCTCTTTCTCCCTTTGTTTTGCTCTTCCAGTTAGTTACTCCAACCCACGTATATTCTCTACATTAAAGTCCCTATCTTCAAAATACCTAGAGAGTCCTCTGTTTTCCTGATTAAACTCTATGATACCACCATAGCCTCTGAAAATATGTCAGCCCTCTTGATGTAACTTTAACATTAAAAGTTACACATCCTACTTTCCACAGGCAACCTAATCTTGGATTTTGAGTTTCTAGATTGTGGAAAGTGCTACAGAGGATTAAGCTATTTATCCCCCATGTCTTAACTTGTGAGAAAATATCATTGTCTGTCTCAACTATGCCCAGAAGTCCTTGTTCTGGACCTTCACTCTTTTATTTCAAAAATTTTTCTTCAATTTACTTCATTTTTCACTAATTGTTTTTTCTAAATTTAAAAGTGATAAGTGTTAATTGTAGAAAAGATTTCCATAATGACATATGCAGGTAGCCATCTACGTATCTTCGCATCTAGCCTAAGTCATAGTGCATATCAGTAAGGATACCGGAGTCAAACAGACCTCAGTTTGAGCCCTTGCTACATGGTCTTGAGCAAATTAATTCTCTAAGCTTCAGTTACATTATCTGTATCACAAGGTTAATAAATGTACCTACATCATAGAGGTGTTGTAAATAAAAAGATAATAAGTGTAAAATAATTAGCAGAGTGCCTGGCAGGCGTCATTATTTATAATGTCTATTATATTATCTGTGTAATACCAAGACCCTTATTGTTGACTATTTAGTTTGTTGATAACATTTTTATTAAATAAAACATGGTTATGATAACCCTTGCTGCTACATTTCTGTGAGCATACATTTATTACCTCCTTTTAATTAATTTATTATTCCTTCCAGGAGGTTATGAGTTAATATGTATAAAACAGTTAATAGCTCAAACATACCAGACACTAATTGTTAGTCATGCCTTTTTCTCTATCTTTCAGTGAAACTAAAATTTTGATTAAATTTTTTAAGTACTAATATTCTATTTTTAAAGACTTTTTGATGTCTGGAAATATTTTTTTATTGTTATTTTATTACAGATGTCCCAATTATTCCCCCATTGCTCTCTACTTGGAAATGACTTTCTTATAGTCTTTCCACCGGAACGTCACCCTGATTCAATGATAATTCTTTAGGGGCCTAGCTGGTGGCACAGTGGATAAGGCACCAGCCTGCGAACCCAAAGGTCGCTGTTTCGATTCCCTAGCCAGGGCACATAACCAGGTTGCAAGCTAGGTCTCCAACCAGGTCCATAGCTGGAGGCAGGTGAAAGGCAACCATACATTGACATCTCCCTCGCTCTCTGCCTCTCTCCCTTATCCCCTCTCTGAAAACAATAAATAATTTTTTTTAAATAATAAATAATAATAATAACTCTTTAATTTACAACCTTCCTCATGCTCTCCATACTCTGGATGTAACTTCATTGTTTTCAGCATTTTGAGAAGTATTTAATATCTCTAATCTACCCAATTTTTTAATCTGCTTTTTACTAACATGCCTTTTTTTTCTGGTGCATAAATGCAAAAAAAAAAAAGTCACAAATAGAACATTTTCAAAAAAGGAAATACAAAAGACAGTATATAAAAATAAGAAAATGTTCACTTTTACAGGTAAGCACAAAAAAATTTAAATTAAAACAGCTTATTCTTTTGCTAGCAAGTTACCAACTATTTTTTAAAAATCACACAATTCTGTGGCCAATCTTTGGAGACATTAACACTCTCGTTTCCACTAATGGGAATGCAAATTAGTATAGTTCTTCTAGTGCACAGTTGGCAATTTTCTATATACTTTAACCATACAAAGCTACTTTTATTTATACTACATAAGTGACTACAGATCTGTAAACATGTTTTAGACATAATATTTACCACAGATTCATTACAATATAAAATTAGGAAACCACATACACATCTAACAAAAGTAGAATGAATATATAAATGATAATATACCTATTTACAAGATTGTTATGGAATCATTAAAATGTAGTAAAGTAGATACACTATAGTAATTAGATGCCTCTATTATATTGTGTAGTTAAAAAAGCAGTTTCCAAAAAGGAAAGTTGATATTATCCCCTATTGGTGAGAAAGGGGAAACATCTTTATCTGGTAGATTCCCAAAAAAGTAGAAATAGTTACCTAATGTAGCAATGACAGGCTTTTCTTTAGTTTGGTTTTTCTTTGTAGCTTTTCTTTGTTTTGTTTTGTTTTTTATTTATTTTATTGTTGTTGTATTATATCTATCCCCTTTTTCCTCCCCTCTGTCCCCTTCCCCACCCATCCACTCCCCACCAAAGTCAGTTTGTTTTTTATGTTCTTATTTTTTCTAAAGTTAACTACATTATTCATATAATTAAAAAATAAAAATTGTTGCCATGGTGAGTTGTACTTTTTATAGTTAGCATACTGAGGTCTGTTTGGAAAAGGTCCAGCCATCATTATTAATATAACAAAAACATTTTGCATGACGTAAATGTAACCTGGCTGCTAACGAGAGTGGACTGAAGGCACATGCGTGAACAATGATGACTTCACTATACTAGGCAGTGGGGGTAGTAGACACAATTGAGTGAGCATGTGTATTGTGTGGCTGTCGCATTCAAAATGACTGAGCAAGTAAAGCAATGAATCTGCATCAAATTTTGCATTAAGGTTGGACATTCCTCTGCAGAAACTATTTGGATGATTCAAAAGGCTTTCAGGAATGATACAATGAACCCAGTGCAAGTAAGTGTGTCACAAATACTTCAGAGTTGGTTATCTGTTGAAAGTGATCCATGTTCTGGAAGGCCTGCAATAAACAGAAAACATGAGAATACTGAATGTGTACAGGCTGCAATCAACAAATATTGGCAACTAATAGTGTGAAATCTAGAAGCTATCTGAGAATTTTAGAAACTGCTGTATCTAAGATTTTGACTCAGGAGCTTGGCATGAAACATGTCATGGCAAAATTTGTTCTGTGGTTTCTGCTATCAGAGCAGAAGGAACATTGTGCTGTAGTTGCTGATGACTTGATTCAAACTATTTCCAGTGAACCAGATTTCCTCAAGAATGTCATAACCAGAGATGAATCTTGAGTCTACAGCTATGATCTGGAATGAAGACCCAGGTGTCCCAATGGAAGTTGCCTGGTTCTCTACACCCAAAGAAGGAACAGCAAAGTTGCAGTGAGTTCAAGACCATGTTTACTGTGTTTTTTGATGGAGAAGGTGTTGTCCATCATAAGTATGCTCCTTCAGACCAAGTAATTAATAAGGAGCACTATTTCAATGTTCTGCATTGGTTGAGAGATGCAATACAATGGCCACAGCTATGGGCAACTGGTGATTGGCAGCTTCATCACAACAACACGCCCCCTTATGCATCATGTCTCATGCAGAGTTTTTTTGTAAAACATCGAATAACAGATGATTCAGTCCCCCTAGAGCTCAGATTTGGGTGCCCTTCAACTTCTGGCTTTTCCAAAAACTAAAGTCACCTTTGAAAAGGAAGAAATTTCAAACCGTTGATGAGATTCAGAAAAATATGACAGACCAGCTGATGGCTATTCCAGCAAAGGATTTTGCAGTGTTCTGAACAGTAGAAGAGATGCTGGGAGAACCATGTGAGGTTTCAAGGTACCTAATTTGAAGGGACTGAAGCATCATTGTCCTATGTACAATGTTTCTTGTATTTTGTATCATCTCCAATAAATGTCTCTATTTTTCATAATGTATGACTGGATACTTTCTGGACATACCTTGTGTATCAATATTTTCTTCCCCTTTCATATAGTTTAAGTTTACCTGTAAGACTGTTTCCTAGGGGAAATATGTGCTTTTAAAGAAAAAGAGATTGCCATGAATTATTTCAAATCTTGGAGCACTACCTATTTAACAGTTTATCTATTGATACCCTTTCTCCATAGAACTAAAGTGTCTGTAAGTCTATGTTGAGTCACATAACCAAATGAAGAAAGAGACACAGACATTCTGCTCTCACAATAACTATAATTATAGTAGCAATCATGGACATTATCTGAGTTGCATTTTCTTCCCAATACCTTCATATTAAAAAATAAATTTGTTTCCTCAAGAAAAAACATCACAGGGCAATTTTCATTGTATTTTCATAAAGGCAACTTATCCAAATCATTTAGGGGGAAATATATTAAAATAAAACAATGGTAGAAAAAAGATAAAAATGAAAAATTGCACCAAGCAGTAGAGAGAAACAAGGAAGAAGGAGACTAAAGAAAAAAAAGTGTGGGTTTTTATTTGATCTTTGCCCAAAAGTCAATTCTCTTTGATAAAACTCTATTTCTGACAGGGTACAAATTATGTAAAGTATTGCACTGAGTTAGAAATCCAAATCAATTCATAGTTTCTCTTTTTATCAGACACTTTAAGGATCTGCATGCTAGTTTAGCCCATTTCAATAATGCAAGAATCCAGTGATCTATACTGAGAGGCAATTATTTTTTTTCCCAGTCAAAGTCAGTACTATTAATTTTTCAGCAGCCATTATTGCACTAATGAGCCATTTCTTATCATGTTTAGATGCTCTTGTTATGGAATTCCTATAACTTATGACAATAATTTAAATACGAGGCTAAATGGAAAAAAATCCAACCACAATGAAATACAATTTTTACACTTCTGTTTTCATTTTCTGTCCTGTTTATTTTTGACAATACTGATATAATCCAGACCAAGTAAAATCAGCCACTGAGGAAATTATACAGATAACTCAGCTCACTATGTATACTATCAGATGCTTAAATTTCTAATTCCAACCCTTTTTTCCTATGGTGAAATTATACACTAAAATATTAAATTGAAATGTTATAAACAAAAGACTCTTCCTATGTTTGCTTTAAGGCTTAACATTTCAGTAGAACAAAGAAAAATTTTAAGAATGAGTTGTGAATTTCTGGAGAAAATTATAGTTTGATCATAATAATTTTACCCTGATTCCTTCTAAGAAGCCTACTGAAATGGATATATTTGTATATTATGTTGAAACATCCTTAAATCAGTGTTGTTATACCAGACTCAGTCTAAGTTGAGGGAAACTCATGCAATGCTTTCTAACTCAGCATCCATGTTTCACAGGAAGACAGAAAAAAATTCTAGCAGCACACTACCACAAACATCCTTAACTTAAACAATCAAATACTTGGAGGTGAACTTCCAGTGTGGGGCCACTTGCTTCACTGCTTTGTGACTCTGTTTGGAGGAATAGGTAGACATACTTTGCCCTCTTGCACAACTACAGAAAGAATTATACCAGGTCTCAAAAACAAATAACAACCAAACCATCAAAAAATTGAGTTACATAGAAGTCCTCCAACCAAGGATTTAAAGAAGCCACATTCATCCCGATGAGTAGGAGGAGGGAAGTCACAGACAGTGGGAGGAGAGGTGCAGTGTGGCCCTGACAGGCAATGGAAGTGGCAGCAGAATGGATGGTCCCACATTCATGTGTGATAGATAAAAATCAGGAGGCATATCCTGGAAGCCAGTGATCCCAGCCCCAGGCCAAACTGTATAGCCCAGGGTTCTACCACCAGGAAGATAAATCCCCATTACCTCTGGCTATAAAAACCAGTGAAGGATGGAGTGGTGAAAGAACCTGCCAGGTTTTTGCCACTTCAAGAACCTGCATGGTCTTAGAATGTATGCAAACTATAGAGCAGCAACCAGAAGGGGGCCAATCACATACAGAAAGTGGGTGAAATTACTCCAAATGGGGCAAGTGGTGAGAAAATCACCAGAAGCCAGGCAGCAACACTATCCCCTCTCCAAATCCCCTACCACAAATAGAACCACAAAGCAGTGAAACAGGTGGGCCCACCCTGGTACTTTCCTAAGGCTCTGTCCCACATAATTTACAGATGCCTTTGCTACATAAGCCACACTACTAAGGCAGGAAGTAAAACTAGCTCTACCTCATACACAGAAACAAACACAGGGAGGCTGCCAAATTGAGGAGACAAAGCAATATGCTCCAAATCAAAGAACAGAACAAAACCCCAGAAAAAGAACTAAATGAAAAGGAGGTAGCCAGATCAATCAGATGCAAAGTTCAGATGCTCAGAGAACTCACTGAGTGTGGCAACAACATGAAGGAAGAAGGGAAGTTTTATGATAACTGAAATAAAGAAAAACCCACAGGGAACCGACAGTGAAGAGAAGGGAGCTGGCTGGGATTCAAATCAATGATCTGGGAAAAAAAGAACATTCAACTGGAACAGAAAAAGGAAACAAGAATGCAAATAAAACAAGGGAAGGCTTAGGAATCTCTGGAACAATTTTAAACATACCATAGTGGTGCCAGAAGGAGAAAAGGAAGAATAAGAAATGGAAAACTTATTTGAAAAAATAATGAAAGAAAACTTCCTTAATTTGACAAAGGAAATAGACATTAAAATCCAAGAAACACAGAGAGTTTCAAGCATGTTGGCCCCAAAGAGGACCATACCAAGACACATCATCATTAAAATGCCAAAGGTTAAACATAGAGATAGAATCTTAAAAGCATCAAGTTAGCTTCAAAGGAGTTCCCATAAAACAATCAGGTGATTTCTCAAAAGAAATTTTGCAGACAAAAAGGGGCTGGCAAAAAGTAGTCAAAGTGATTAAAAGCAAGGACCTACAACCTAAGTTACTCAATCCAGCAAAGCTATCATTAAAAATGGAAAGGCAAATAAAATGGTTCCCACACAAGGTAAAACTAAAGGAATTCATCACCAAACCATTATTACATAAAATGTTAAAGGGACTTATTTAACAAAAAGATCAAAACTATGAACATTAAAATGATAAAAATTTTAAAAACTTACAACTATCAACAACTGAATCTAAAAAGCAAAACAAACTAAGCAAACAACCAGAACAGAAACAGAATCATAGGTATGGAGATCATTTGGAGAGTTATCACCTAGGAGAAAGAGGGAAAGAATGGGGAATATGGTGCAGAGATTAAGAAGCATAATTGGTAAGGACAAAATAGACAGGGGGATGTCAAGAACAGTATAGAAAATGGAGAAGCCAAAGAACTAACATGCATGACCCCTGGACATGAACTAAGAGGAGGATTACTGGTGGGAAGGGGGTTGCCAGGCATAGGGAGACAATTGGGACAACTATAACAGCATAATCAATAAAATACACTTTAAAAAAATTGGAGGTAAGAACAGGCTATAAGACAAATGAAGAGCAATCCTCTTGAAACTCACAAACACTCCTACCAATTCTATCTAAATATAAAATTTTAAAAATTAAAATCCACAAAAAGAAAGAACATAAGAACAGCTTTGAATATCTCCTCCCCAACACTAAATTCCAGAATATAACAGTACAATTTTTTTTGAATACACCGTTTTGCCCCAAGATTTTATATCTAGTGTATCCAATCTTTAAGTGAGGCCCTCTCTCGTGAATATTATTTATCTTTGTTCTGAAGGTTTTTGTTGATATGAGTATATAAGGGATATAGGCAGAATCATAAAAATAACCATACAAGATGAAACTATACAAAGTAATCTTTGTTTCATGAACTTTACTTTTTTTTGTCAAGACATTAAATCTTGCTTTCTTTCAGTTATAAATTTATATGGGAATAGAAAATAATAGAACTAATATTTATTTAATAGTCTATCATTTAAAATATTAGAAGCATTGAGAATTGAAGTGTCTTATTTCTTTTTAAAAACCTTATCAAGTTTCAACAGCACCTTCTCATGATATAACTTGCTATATAAAGTGAGCATCTTCTCTATGTTTTAAAATTTATGTTCTTTTCTGAATTTGGATCATCTTTCAACATTTCATCTGTTCTCTCAATGTCATGAAAAAATCTGAGTGTTCCTTTAATGTATAGTTTTTTCTCTGTGTCACCTCTTCCAGGACATATTCATCCTTCCTGTGACAACCCTTTCCTTATTTATGTCAGTGACTTGGCCTTCACTAACCTGGTCTGGCTGCATATCTAGAATTGCTGGAACAGCAGCAATGTTTACGTTTCCATGGTTAGTCATTTCTTCTCTAATTTCATTTATGTTCAAGTTTGACTTCCAGTGCTATCACTTTTTGTTTCTTTGCTGCACTTTAATCTTTGCTAATGAAAGAGAGCCACTTCCCTCTTTCAATCATTCATTCATATAACATGTCACATGGGTTTTTCACAGGGAGACAAGGAGACAACATAACTATAGGCTCTGCTGTCTCTGTGAACTAACAAATGTACAGTGACAAATCACCAACAGACTGTGAAAGAAGTGATGTGGTTGGCCACTGATCATGATGTAGACCTGTTATTAGGTGGCGATTGGTGGCCTAAAGAGCTAGCAGAAAATTTGTGCTTTGTGCCATGACAGTTAGTATCTCATGGTCACTGAAATTTGGTCTACGTTGTTTGGGTTTACTTAACTAAAGCATGGTAACTGGCTAATACTATGATTTGAAATCACTAGAGTACATTGAAATTTTATAGCTATTAGAAATTGGGCAAGATATAAGACTACAAAATAGTTTTATAAAATTTAATATTGTAACAACTACTTTAAAAATGTAAGAGTAAATGACCAATTTCACAGTAGCAGCAAAATGTGAAATGCGTAGAATAACAGATGGTGTAAATCTTCTCACTTAGCACCATTTCTAGACCCTTCTAGCTTGCCTCCCTGTATTATTGAGGCTAGAAGCCTTTAAACTACACGTTCCAGCCTCTGGTGCAGGTATACTTTGATACGTGGCCTGGTTTCCACTAAGCAGAACCACTAAGTGAACCTAGAAGAGAAAGTAAACCACACGAGGCCTCAGTGGCAGACAGGAAAATCAGATCCCTTGGCAATCTTGGTGGCTAAGGAATTTTATTGTCCCAGAGCATCTGTGGCAATGTTTCCGCCATCCAGAATGCTTCAGAGGTGCTGATGTCAGTGGCACATCAGCAGGATGCTTATCTACTCACATGGCCCCATGCTGTGGTCAGGCGGGTTCCACTTGATTGCTTTGTTCCTACTCATGTGGCATCTAAGCCTGGTTCTCCAACTTTTCCAGAAGTTCTGAAAATTACTCGGTCTTTTTAATAGACAACGCTCTTTCTGCTGACCCTTACTGGAGGATTATGTTCTCTGTAAGTAAGAGCCTTGAAACAATACACTCAGGGATACAGTTACCAATATATATAGAATCCATATTATGAAACTTTATTGAGGTTTATGAAAATGAAGACAGTGATGAATGGAAACTGCATGAGATTTCTTTTGGCTGTGTGACAATCACTGCAAAGTTAGCAGCTTAAACTGATACCCAATGATTCGCTCAACGACCTTCGTAGTCAGAAGTCCAGCTGTGACATGGCTGGACTTTCAACTCAGGATCTCACAAGGCCCAAACTGAAGAGTCAAGCGGACGTATTCTCATCTGGATCTCAAGAGTCCTCTTCCAGGCTCATTTAGATTGATGGCAAAATTTAATTTTTTAATTAAATTGATGGCTATTGGTCAGGGGATGCTGTCAGCCCTGATGCAGGACCACTCTCCATCTTCAAAGCCAGCAATGGAGAATCTCCCTCAGATGAAATATTACCCCCACCCCACCCTGAACTTAAATCTCTCTTTCAGGAAAGGCTTGGGCCCTATTAAGGGCTCACCAGGTTAGGTCCAGCCCACCTGGAAAATCTTCCTTTTGATTAGTTCAAAAGTCAACTGGTTAGTAACCTAATCATGAGAATGAAATCTAACATTCCCTGGTCCTGCTCCCAGACAAGGCCCTGCCTAACGCAGACATCATGCCATGGAAGCCTTAATAACCCTAAATTATTTCATTAGGATAATGCACATTTTATTACAACCCTACCAACTGTTTATGTATAACTTTAAAAGATACTAATTTTCAAATAAAAAATATATATATATGTGAACCCAAAGGTTGCTGGTTCAATTCCCCAGCCAGGGCACAATAACCAGGTTGCAAGTCAGGTCTTCAGCCAGGTCTGTAGATGGAGGCAGGTGAAAGGCAACCAGACATTGATGTTTCTCTCCCTCTCTGCCTCTCTTCCTCTCTGCCTCTCTCTCTTCCCCTCTCTCTAAAAATAATAAATAAACTCTTTAAAAAAAATAGAAGTCAGAACCATGCAATTTTTAAAAATTAATGGATTGAATAGATTTGATACAAAATTATATTATGTTTGTATTGATGTGAAATTTTCCATTTCAAAATCATGATAACTGACAGGGCTGCACTAAAACAAGAATAAGGAAAACAGATCACTGGAACAAGGAAAAACAATGGAAAGACAAGCAGGAGTGGAAATAGACCCCAAAATTTGTAAGTGGTTACATATAATACAGGACTTATGTCTGATCTGTAAGAGAAGAATGGATTTTTCATTAAATAGTGTTGGTAAAACTGTTTAAATATATAGGTAAAAATAAAATTGTATGCCTACTTTATACTACTCACCAAAATAAAGTCTACCTATATTATAAATAAAATTCAGAAAATCATACTTTAAAAATTCAAGAGGGAAAATAGATGAATATCTCTTTCTGAATGAAGAAGAAAAAAAAAAACACAGAAAACTATGCATGTCTGATGACAAATAAAGATATTCTATGCCCCCAAATCACCACTTAGCAGGCAAACAACAAAAGGTTACAAGTTTTATAAGCTGCCTTAACAGTTCTTTCAAGAAAAACAACTAACAAAAATGGAAAATTTACCTTAAATAACAACTAAAATTGCCAAAAATCTTCTGAAAAATGTTCAGTCTAACTATTAATCAATCTAATATAGTTAATATAGTTAGTTAAATAACAATGAACCATCTTTTTTTTCTTGCCTTGCAAAAAACGTGATGAATTTAAAATGTTGGTAAAGACATCCAGAACTAACCTTCTTATTCACTGCCCATGGACATACAAGCTGGTAATGTTTGTGAAAAGCAATTTGGTATTGCTAAAAGCTTTTTTTAAATATATGTACTTAATGTCATAGAAATTTTACTTGATGATTATTTGTAGCACATTATGTTTACATATTTAGCAAACATTCATGTAGTGTGTACTATATGCCAGGCTCTGTTTCAAGAATTTAGCAAATACTTATTTAAGCTCATAAGGTAGGTATTATCAACATTATCTCTATTTCATGAATAAGGGATGTAAGGAACAACCTGATTAAATAACTAAAGTTGTCACACAGCCACTGAGGGGAAGAGCCAGGATTTGAACTCAGGTAGCCCGCTCCATAGCCCAAGCTTCTCATCTCTGTTCTATACAGCCTCTCAAGTAATCTATATGTAGAATTCAAAATGAATATTTTCAAAAGTTTTCCCACAAGAATTATCCCATCAAATTACCTTTATAAGACCCCTCTTCACAATGTTCTCCTTCAGCTCATACCAAACTTTCTGCCCTCTTACAGGACAACTTCTTGAAAAGGGTTGTTCGCATACAGTTTCCTATTTTTTACCTCCCATTTCTGACTGGGCTCAATCCAATCTGGCTTCCACACCTACTACTTCAAACTCTGAAAACCTCTTCTTCAAACTCATCCGTGAACTCCTGTTGCAAAACCCACTAGACACTTTAAGGTCTTACCTTATTGGATATCTCAACAACATTCAACAAAGCTATTGTTTTGTTTCTATTTTCCTTCCAAGGCACTTTGCTCTTATTTCTTTCTACTATTTCAGCAACTTCCCACTGTTCTCCCAATACCCTCTGCTTTGACTTTAGCCTATCTCTCGGTTCAAATTTCATCTATGTGTTAATCACTCCCAAATATATTTTTCATCCCAAATCTTACCTCTGAGCTCCAGACTCACTTGTCCAACTAAACATTTGGCAACTGTAATGATTAATTGTATGTATCAATGTAACTGGGCTAAGGGATTCCCAGAGAGCTGGTAAAATATTATTTCTTCATGTGTCTATGAGGGTGTTTCTGGAATAGCTTAGCATCTGAACTGGTGAACTGAATAAAGCAGATAGCCCTCCCCAATGTGGGTGGGCAGCATCCAATAATCCCATGAGGGCCCAAATAGAATAAAAAGATGAAGAAAAGGCAAACTCTCTCCACAGTTGAGCTGAAAACACCCATCTTCTCCTGCCCTCAGACATCAGAGGATTCTCTGGCATTCTGGTTCAGATCATGATTTACACAACAAACCCCCCATTCTTGGGCCTCTGGACAGGGGCAGAGTTATACCACTGGCTTTCCTGTTCTCAGGCTTGCAGATGGCAGATCAAGGGACTTCAGGATTTCCATAACCATATGAGCTAGTTCCTATAATAAATCTCCTCTTTATACCTAAATATCTATACTTATGTCTATATCTCCCATTGGTTCTGTTTCTCTGGAAAATCTTGACTAATATAGCATTTCTGCTTTGATGGGTCACAAGCTTATCAAAGCTAAATTGTCAAAAATAGAACTCCTGAATCCACCCCATACCCAAATACTTCTACTTACTCTCCTTCCAAATTTTTTCCCCTTCACTACTGACCATGTCACAGTAAATGGCACAAACATCTACCCCACTGTTCAAAGCTTGCAGTCATTGGTGTGACACAGGAGCTCCAAGCTGGGGAACTGCACTTGTGTTCATGATATTCTAAAAAAAACACGGGAAGGATCAGCAGATGTGGACCAGTGGTGGACTTGCCCTTTTGTACTCACATTACAGGGGAGTGCACTGATGGCATCAGATGGCTGGGAGAAAAGACCACACGCTGCCTCCAGCCTTGGTGCTACTTGCAGGATTAGGGAGAAAGCAGTGTGTGAAAATTCTACACTTTCATAATAAACACAGGCGTCTTGAGCCACAGGGGCATTGAGAAAGTTGGGCCATCCAGATACAGAATGTTGGCCTCTTTCCTGATGGTTGTTGGCCCATCAGCCATAAGTACTCCCAGGACGGGCAGGGGTGACACCCTGAGTTACTCCACATTTGTCAATTCTCTACTCACTCCCTCCATCTAGCCACAATGTCTTAATCATTTATGTCCTAAAAAAAAGTGTTTTTAGTCATTCACTTTGCTTCATCTTCACTGCCATCTCTCCAGCTCAAAAAGGACCACATATCTCCTGGACCCCTGGGATAACTTCCTAAATATTCTCCCTTCCAATGTGCTTGGCCCCTACAAGACAGTCTCCACCTAACACGTAATGTCAGTCACCTACCTAAAATATATTCATGGCTTCTAGCACTCAAAATACAACACAGACTTTTTAATACCAGGCCTTGCAGGATCTAGTCCTTTCCTGCTTCAACAATGCCATCTTAGTGCCCACTCCCTCTCTATCATCACTTTCCTTGGACATAAGCTACTGTTTTTGACTTTCAAATCCTGTTCATTCACAGGATTCTCCCTTGCCTCTTTTCATTTTTAACTTCTCCCTTTCTGTCATTCCTCCGTACAACCCTCCCTGAGCACCCAGTATAAATAAATGGTTTAACCTTAGAGGCAGTGCTGAAGAAACTTGCACAGAGGCCTGTCTATCCCTGAAACTGGAAGTTCCAAATCCTGCCTACACCAAGGTAGCCGCTCCAGCAGTGGAGCAGGATGGTGGAGTAAGGAAGTCATCTCACAAGATCAAGCCAGCCTCAGTTTGGCTGGAAGCCTTTTCAGAGGGTGGGAGCTGGGGGCCAGGGAGGTAA
>PVIW01012846.1:0-30101 GCA_004026585.1 Noctilio leporinus
TGGCTATAGCTAGAACTTCCAAGACAATGTTGAATAGAAGTGGAGAAAGTGGACAGCCTTGTCTCGTTCCTGATCTTAGGGGGAAAGCTTTCAGTTTTTGTCCGTTAAGTATGATGTTGGCTTCAGGTTTCTCATAGATGGCCTTTATGATGTTGAGGTATGCTCCCTCTATTCCCATTTTGCTGAGGGTTTTTATCATCAATGGTTGCTGCACTTTATCAAATGCTTTTTCAGCATCTATTGATATGATCATATGGTTTTTATCTTTCAATTTGTTGATGTGGTATATTACATTGATTGATTTACAAATGTTGTACCATCCTTGCATCCCTGGGATGAAGCCCACTTGATCATGGTGTATGATCTTTGTAATATACTGCTGAATCCGATTGGCCATTATTTTGTTGAGAATTTTAGCATCTATGTTCATCAGAGATATTGGCCTGTAGCTTTCTTTCTTAGTTGTATCTTGCCCTGGTTTTGAGATTAGAATAATATTGGCCTCATAGAAAGAGTTTGGAAGTCTTCCCTCTTCCTGTATTTTTTGGTATAGTTTGAGGAGGATAGGAATTACTTCTTTAAATGTTTGGTAAAATTCACCTGTGTAGCCATCTGGTCCGAGGCTCCTGTGCTTTGGGAGATTTTGGATTACTTCTTCAATCTCACTAGTTGTTATTGGTCTATTCAGGATTTCTGCTTCTTCTGGATTCAGTTTTGGTAGATTATACATTTCCAGAAATGTGTCCATTTCACCCAGGTTGTCATATAGTTGTTTGCAGTAATTTCTTACACTCCTTTGTATTTCTGAAGTCTCAGTTGTGATTTCTCCTCTGTTGTTTCTGATTCTGTTTATTTGGGTCCTCTCTCTCTTTTTCTTGATGAGTCTGGTTAAAGGCTTGTCAATTTTGTTTATTTTACAAAGAACCAGCTCCTCCACTTACTGATTCTTCAAATTGTTGTTTTAGTCTCTAAGTTATTAAATTCTGCTCTGATCTTAATGATTTCCTCCCTTCTACTTGCTGTGGGCTTTGTTTGTTGTTACTCTTCTAGTTCTTGCAGCTTTATGGTTAGGTTGTTTGTATACGCTTCTTCTCTCCTTTTCAGGTAGGCCTGTATTGCTATGAATTTCCCCCTGAGGACTGTCTTTGCTGTGTGCCATAGGTTTTGGGCTGTTGTGTATTCATTGTTATTTGTTTCCAGGAATGTTTTGATTTCATCTTTGATCTCATTGTTAACCTATTATTACTTAAAAGCATGTTATTCAGTCTCCATAAGTTAGAGTGTTTTTGGTTTTTTCCCTTGAGGTTGCTTTCTAGTTTCAATCCATTTTGATCTGAGACGATGCTTGGTATGTTTTCAATTTTTCTATATTTTGTGGAGGCTTGTCTTGTGACCTACCATGTGGTCTATCTTAGAGAATGTTGCATGTGCATTTGAAAAGGATGTATATTTTGCTTCTTTGGGGTGAAAGGTACTGTATATATCAGTTAGGCCCATTTCCTCTAGAGTGTTGTTGAATGCCACAATATCCTTGGTGTTTTTTTGTTTGGAAGATCTGTCCACTGTTAATGATGGAGTATTAACATCTCCTACTATTAGTGTGTTGCTGTCTATATCCTTCTTGAAGTCCTCCAAGATTTTCCTTATATATTTCGGAACTCCTATGTTGGGCGCACACATGTTTATCAGTGTTATATCTTCTTGATAGATTGTTCCCTTAAATATTATGAAATGTCCTTCTTTGTCTCTTTTTATGGCCTTCATCATCAAATCTATTTTGTCTGAAATAAGTATTTTTACTCCAGCCTTTTTTTCATGCCCATTTGCTTGATATATATTTTTCCATCCCTTCACTTACAATCTATGTCGATCTTTTGTTCTGAGGTGAGTCTCTTGAAGACAGCATATATGTAGGTCATGTTTTCTTATCCATTCGGCTACCCTATGTCTTTTGATTGGCTCATTTAACCCATTTACATTTAAGGCTATTATTGATTGATACTTATTTATTGCCATTTTTCCCCTTTGTACCTGTGTTTCTGTCTCTTTCTGTTTCTTCATTTATTCAAAGCAGACCCTTTAGCATTTCTTGCAATGCTGGTTTGGTAGCAATGTATCCTTTTAGTCTTCTTTTGTCTGGGAAACTCCTTATTTCTCCTTCCATTTTGAATGAGAGCCTTGCTGGGTAGAGTGTTCTTGGTTGCAGGCCTTTGTTTCCCATTACGTGGAATATTTTTTGTCATTCCTTTCTGGCTTGTATTATTTCTGTTGAATAAACATTTGATAACCTTATCAGAGCCCCTTTATACATTATTTGCTGTTTCTCTCTTGATGCTTTTAGGATTCTCTCTTTATCTTTGAAATTTGCCATTTTAATTATAATGTGTCTTGGAGTGGGTCTGTTTAGATTCATCCTCATTGGGACCCTCTGTGCCTCCTGAACTTGAGTGACATTTTCACTCATCATGTTAGGAAAGTTTACTATCATTACTTTTTTGAACAGGTCTTCCATTCCTTGTTTCTCTTCTCCTACTGGTATCCCTATGATACAGATATTATTGCATTTCATGTTGTCCTGCAGTTCTCTTAAAACTTCTTCATTCTTGTTCAGCATTTTTTCATTCTGTTGTACTGTCTTGGAATATTTTTCTGCGTTGTCCTCCAGCTCACTGATCTGTTTCTTTGCTTAGTCTAGCCTGCTATTGATTCCTTATATTGTAGTCTTCAATTCAGAAGTTGTATTCTTCATTTCCTCCTGGCTCTTACTGATAGTTTCTATGTCCTTTTTAATGCTGGTGTAGTTCTCAGTAAGTTCCTTGTAGCTTCCCTGGAGTGCTTTGTAGTTCCCTGGAGTTGTTTGTAGTTTTCTTTGAGCTGGCTGAGCTCATTGAGCTTCTCTGTCATCATTATTTTGAATTCCATATCTGATCGTTTGCTTGCCTCTGTTTCATTCAGTGATCTTTCTGGGGATTCCTCCTTTCCTTTTGGTGATGGACTGTTTCTTTTTCTCCCCATTTTTAGGTTTTGTTGTGATCCAATCAGATTGTGATCAGCTGCCAGGCTAAGGAATTGGTAGGATTATTTGTAATCCTATTGCTTTGTGATTCACCACCAGGCTTGGATGCATCTTGGGGTGACAGACTGATTCAGTTATAAATCAATAACTCAGCTACTAAGCTCAGGCCCTGCTGGGCTAGACAGAGAGGTTCAATTGTAACCCAATGGATTAGCCCCCAGCTCAGGTGCAGCCTGGTGGGACAGATTCAGATGTAAAATAATGAATCTATGATCAGCTGCCAGGCTCAGGTGCCACTGGGCTAGGCAGCAAGATCCTATTGTAATCCAGTGAATCTGTGTTCAGCCACCAGGCTCAGGAGCCACTGGGCTAGGCAGCAAGATCCAATTGTAATCCAATGAATCTGTGATTAGCCACCAGGCTCTAGTGGCACTGGGGGCTCGACTGAAAGATTCTATTGTAATCCATTGAATCTGTGATCAGCTGCCGAGCTAAGGGACTACTGGTCTAGACTGGAAGGTTCAACTGTAATCCAATGAGTTTGTGATTAGCCGCCAGGTCCAGGGGTCACTGGGTGGGACAAACCAACTCAGTTGCGAACCAGTGAATCCACCATTAGCCACCAGGCTTGCATGCCACAGTGCTGGGCTGACTGATCCAGCTGTAGGTCAGAGAGTTTGTAATCAACCACCAGGCCCAGATATCTCTTCAGGTGCCAGCTATTGCATTTATGCTCAGACACGGCAGGGGAGGAGAGGTTTATTTAGATGTAAGTCAAAGAATTGTGATCAGGCACCAGGCTCAGGCACCACTGGGTGGGGCAGATTGATCTTAGTGGGTGGGGCTGTGAGGACCCTCTTACGGAAGCCGCTTGGTGTAGCACGGTGTGCCCGAGGTGTGGGCAATGAGTCAGCACCGAGATCCTCACAGCTGGTTCCCCACTTCTCTCCTCCAAACCACTGCTGCAAACTCTTCCCATGTCTGTAGTCCTTTCTGCCCTCCCTCTGCTGGAGCCCAGGGTAAGTAGGTGCCAATGTATTTTCACTGTGGCCTTCCTAGGAGTTCTCTGTCTCCAGTTCTCTCTTAGGCTAGTAAACTCCATGACTTTCCACCCTCCTCAGCTGGATGCTGCTCTACTCTCTTCTGTGTTGCTGGAGGCTGGGACACCCAATTGGGAGACCAGAACCCTCCCTTCTCAGGTGGAGCCCCTGGCTCCGTCCTTTTGGCTGCTGCCACCGGTTGGGGCCCAGCCAGCCCTCTCTCGCTTCTGCGATTTCTACTAGTCACGTTGTGATGAAGCACCTCTTCTGTTCTGTCCGTGGTTATAGGACTTCTTTCCAGCTGGTGTTCTGTTGATTATTACAGCTGACTCTTTCTCCAAAAAAGTAATTCCAGCTGCGACCTGGAAGGAGATTGGTGTAGTTCCTCTTACTCCTCTGCCATCTTGTTGGAAACTCGATTTCATTCTTTAAATCTTTTAAATCCAGTTGAATATTTTAAGTTTTTGCATGATTATTCTTTTCCTCAGGTTATTCACAGATGATACTCCTTTAATTTTTTATGAGCCAAACCAAAACACCAGTACTATAGACAACAAAAAAAATGGTGAAAACTGACCAAACCAAAGCTGATGTTTGGAAAGACTAGTAAAGGAGAAAGACCTCCAACAAGAGTGATGGAGAAAAACAAAGAGAAAATTTAAAAACCAATATACAGAATGAAAAGGGGTAATAACTATGGATAAGATAGGCTTTAAAAAAGAGAATTATAAATGACATGCTAATAAATTTGAAAACCTAGGTGAAAAGGATACATTCTAAGAAAAAACATATGCTAAAATTGGCACAAAATGAGGGTCTTGAATAATCCAGTGAGTATTAAGGAAACTGATATGATAGTCAAGGAGTTCCCTCCTTTATAACTCCAGTTGGTTTTGTGAGTGAGTTGTATCAAAGTTTAATATTTCTGATCTTATCATAGTGACAAATGGGCAAAACCTATCCATTTCACTTTTTGAGCCTAGTGTAACACCAGGTAAGAAGAACTCGTGAAAAATAATGCTATGGCCATTTCATTTATGAAACAAAATCCCAAATAAAATGTTTGCTAACAGACATTAACAGCATATTCAAGAGTATAGATAATGACTAGAAATATAAGGATATTATGGTTCAACATCAAAATTGACCATATATATGGTCTAAAAGACAAAAGTCATAAGATTAGCTCAACAGATGCAGAAGAAGCAGTTATTTTGTGAAATGGCTCTCTAGTACCATGGGATATTCCCTTGGTATGTGCCCTTTATGTTGAGGTTAGTGCATTATCTTGATTTTTAAGAACTGTGTGTTTAGATGGATTCCATTACTACTGAATTCCATTTCAGGATAGTAAAAGGTACATTGGCTCCAATGAGTTGAGTTACTACCCTCAGGTGACACTGAATCATACTGAGGGACAATGGAACACTGTCTAGTTTCCCTAGAGATGGTGGGGCCCAGGAAGGGACAGCCCAAATTATCTGTTGCTAGTGGTGGGAGAAGGCAAAGTTTTGGGGAGTTGAGGATGTCCCGAGCAGACAAACGAACTGTTGGTCCAATCAGCCTAGAGAAGCCTAATGATGGTGGGTTCAGAACTCTGGGATCGAAGAGGTGGCATGCGCATTAACACAGTGTGGTTCCTGCACATGGGGGCAGACCTGCCTGCTCTTAGAAATAAATTTGCCTGACTTCCCAGGAGTATGGGGCTATTATGTAGACTCTAACCTGGCATTGCGATACCTTGTTTGAGGAGGACATTGATGTCTCTTCTGCCAATTTTTAAAGTGGAGAGGAAGGTGGTGACATGTGCTGTGTAATTTTGATTTTAATGGGAGTATTGAAGGCAGCTGGCCTCACTTGTTAAGGTCAATTGTGCGATGGCTTACAGGGGCTTCTGCAAGGGCCCAACTCAGAAAACTATCTATTGTGGGTCAGACTAGGCTCATACAGATGGCCTGGGGAGGCCCAGTTATACTCCAACAGGCCTACAGCATGTTAACATGCTTAATTTGCAAGGAATATTTCTACCTAATATGTTAGTAGACACACAGGCTTTAGGCAAGAAAGCACATACCTCACAGAGGCATCTCATGGTAATAGAGAACCATTTATAAAAGGGGAGCTATTTGGCTTGATCATGATTTAAAATGCAGCAAACAACTGCTCTGATGAGGCATACAGCATGGGGGCATAGGGTGGAATAGATGGCCTTAGTGTTCAGACAGAAATGTCCACCCATTGGTAAATACAGGGATACTAGGTTTGGGGGACAAAAGGAGGCATAGTGTGGCTAGGGGTGATCTGAGTAGACACATTGTAACCACTCTGATTCTCTTCAAGGCCTAGGATGGCTGAGGTTTACTCAAGAACTAATTTTCCAACAGCCAGGTTTTAGTGTCTTTTATTTTTAAACCATAGAGGCAATTTCTGAGACACCATCCAACATGGGACTGTACTTTTGAGGTATGCGGGTTTGGTCTTTTCCTCTCATAGGACATCAGTTTAGTCTCCTGCTTTCTTTGCTGTTATTTTTATTTATTTTTTAAAAGATTTTTAATTTAAGGGGATGGATGTAATACAACAACAATAAAATTAAAAAAAAAAAAGATTTGTAATTTATTATTGTTAGAGAGAGGGGGAGGGAGAGAGGCAGAGAGGGAGAGAGACATCAATGTATGGTTGCCTTTCACCTGCCTCCAACTGGAGACCTGGCTGGAGACCTGGCTTGCAACCTGGTTATGTACCCTGGCTGGGAATTGAACTAGTGACCTTTGAGTTCGCAGGTCAGTGCCTTATCCACTGTGCCACCAGCCAGGGCTCTTTGCTGTTATTTTAAAATTTAATTTATTGGGGTGTCATTGGTTAATGACATGTTTCCAGTGTACAATTCTATAATACACCATCTGCATATTGCATTGTGCGCTCATCATCCAAAGTTTAGTCTCCTTTCATCATTGACCCCCTTCATGTCCTTCAACTTCCCGAGACTCCCTCTCTCCACTGGTTTCTTGAGTTTGATTGTGAAACGGGATGATAAGCCAAGGGTTGCATCTAAAATCCTTCAGGAATATTGGGCAGCAATCCACAGATGACATATTGGAGAAAGGACCACTCAGAGGAACCTTCAAAATTCTCTACCTTGGGAAACCTGTAGCAACCATTTACTTATAATTGTGATTTGGCTTTATACCTATTGGTTTTGAACCAATTAGATTTAATGAGGCTCAGCTTCTTTATCACATTCAATATTCAGGTGCAGAAAGTAGAGGAAACTATACTCCATGGTCACATTATCTTTCATAAGTAGACTGTGTATGCTTTAGTTATTCAAATATTCCATTTTCTCAATCTCCACTCCTATCTCCAACCTTCTCCTTCTATTGGCAGATATTCTGATGGGTTTATTGTGATTCTCTTTGATTCTATGTGTTCAGTCAATTGTACATGTTATTAGGTTTGAAAATTGTGTTTCTTTTAAATTTTTACATGCATTCAACATATGGAACAGTGTACAGTTTGAGGAAGAACAATAAACTGCCTGTTTACCTACCAACCAGGTTAAGAACTAGAAAGTTACAGGATTTTAGAAGCCTCCCATTTCCCTTCATATGCCTCCTTCCCTTGCCCCATAGGAAGCCATTATCCTGACCTCGATGGTCTCATTTGTTTTTTGCTCTTCTTGAAAGTTCTGCCTCTTGTGTCTGTAAACAATATATTGTTTTGAAAACCTGAGTGGCAAGCACACACCCTGCTGGTTATTGAAGTTACTCTTAGGTGAAGATGTACCTGCTCAACACAGTGCCTTAGTCACAGTCTGACTTCAGCTTCCTGAGAGGGTTGTAAGAGCTGCTTCTGAGGAAGCCAGGGGGTGAGATCATGTGTGAGTCCAGGAAATAAACACGTGGCTCACCCCAGTCAGGATGCTGGCAGGCTGTGTGGACCACAAATGAGTTGGTAACAATATGGTTTGACTGGAAGTGGGTCCCTCTAACTTCTTCTAATCTCCCCATGACCCCAAGAGTAGATGGCAGCAGATAAGTTCCATGGGGTGGAATGCAAGGTAAACTGCATGTCCACCCCTGTTCTAGGCTGCTGCAGTGCTTCAAGGGAGGGCTTGTGGGAGCCTCAGCAGCACGTGGTCAAGTTTAGCCCAGTATAGACACTGAAGCAGGCTCACCTGGGCATTCTGTCCTCAGGTTAACAGATAACAGATGTGGCTGTTTCCTCCTTAGCAAAGAGCAGATACTAAAGGATGAATGTCTTGGAGTGGGTGACCTAAGAAATACACACCTTATTTTTTCCTTTATCCCTTTCTTTTCTTTTTCTTTTAAAGATTTTATTCATTGTTTTTAGAGAGAAGGACAGGGAAGGGGGAAGAAAGGGAGAGAAGCATCAGTGTATAGTTGCCTTTCACCTGCCTCCAGCTATGGACCTGGCTGGAGACTTGGCTTGCAACCTGGTTATATGCCCTGGCTGGGAATTGAACCAGTGACCTTTGGGTTTACAGGTTGGCACCTTATCTACTGAGCCACCAGCCAGAGCCCAAGTATATGTTTTTTAAAATTAGATTTGAGAGGGAGAGGAAGGGGAAGGGAGAGAAGAAGCATAGATTGACTGCCTCCACATGTGCCCCAACTGGAGATCAAACTGCAACCTAGGTATGTGCCCTGACTGGGAATCAAACCCCCAACTTTTTGCATAGGACGATGCTCCAACCAGTGGAGCACCCTGACCAGGGTCCTATAGCCTTTTGTTTTGAGTTCTTACAAGATGTATATTTGATGTGTATACATGTGCATTTGTAACTTCTGTGAATAGTGATTTGTTATATGGCTTATTTTTTATGGCTGATTGCTATCTATGCTAAAGATCATTAGTGTTGTTCTGTACATTTAACTCTAATCTAAATGCTGAAAGGATGTCTATGGAGTGCATCCCTATTTGCTTGTGTGCTCCCCTGGTGTTCGGCACCCAAATGCCTCTAACTAACTCCCCATTGTTGCAAACCACACCATAGTCAACATTATCCTACATGGTTCTTTCTGAACCTGTGTGAGGATTTTTTCAGAGGGCCCATGGGGATACTGAATTTGACTATGCACTGACACATTCATCTCTAGGATGGCTACCCAAGTCCCCACTACCACCAGAGGCTCATGAGGCTCCCTATGACCCCCAACATTCTCATTACAGGGCTTGACATCATTCAAATCTTTTAAATTTTGCTCATTTATGAGATCTAAGGTGAAATTTTATTGTAGTTTTATTTTGCATTTTTCTGATAACTAATGCATCTTTTCTTATGCTTGTTATGCCTGAAGTGGGTTTTCCACTTCAGGAAATTGTTCATAACCCTTGCAGACCTGCTCATGGACTACCCACCCTGCCACTGTTTTTCCTATGTGGGCTCCACAGATAGCCCTGACTCTGGGAAGGCTGGACCATAATCAGGGTTTCTGTACTCTGTATCAGGCACTACTATTTCTTTTTAAAAAAAAACTTTTTTAAAAAAGATTTTATTCTTTATTTTGAGAGGGGAAAGCAAGGAGGAAGAAAGGGAGAGAAACATCGATGTATGGTTGTCTTTCACCTGCCTCCAGCTGGGGAACTGGCTGGAATGCTGGCCTGTAACCTGGATATATGCCCTAACTGGGAATCGAACCAGTGACACTTAGGTTCACAGGCCTGTGCTCAATCCACTGAGCCACCAGCCAGGGCCAGGCACTACTATTTTCATATAAATTTTAGAATCAGCTTGTCAGATTTATTTTTGCCATTTTCATTCCTAATTCACATTTTTAGATGTTATTGTAACTGGAATATTAAAAATTTCTATGTCCAACTTTTCATTGCTATATACAGCTGGTAGGTATAATTGTTTTGTTAATCTTGGTCTTGTATCTTGCAACTTGCTATATTTACTTATTAGTCACAGTAGTGCTTTCCTTATTGCTGTTGTTCTCCAGTAGATTCAATTGGATGTTCTACATAGACAAGCATGTTACCTTCAAATACAATTTTACTTCTTAACCATCTGGATGCCTTTCATTTCCTTTTCTTGCCTGATTGAACTGGTAAGAACCTCCAGTACAGTTCTGGCTGGTGTGGCTCAATGGATTCAGCACTGGCCTGCAAATCAAAGGTCACTGGTTCCATTCCCAGTCTGGGCATATGCCTGAGTTGTGGGCCAGGTCCCCAGTTGAGGGTGTGTAAAAGGCAACCACACATTGGTGTTTCTCTCCCTCCCTTCCCCTCTCTCTAAAAATAAATAAAGTCTTTAAAAAAAAAAAAAAAAAGAACCTTCAGTGCAACACTGAATAGAAGTGGTGAGCGCAGATAGCCCTGTCTTGTTTCTGATCTTGGGGTTGGGCATTCAGTTTTTCAGCTAAATATGTTAGCTGTGAGGTTTCTGTATATGCCATCTATCAGGTCAAGGAAGGTCCCTTCTTTTCCTAGTTTGCCAAGAGGTTCTTTTCTTTTTAAAATCAGGAATGGGTGTTGAATTTTGACAAATGCTTGTTTTGTATTTATTACAACAATCATATATATTGTGTCCGTGATGTTTACTGAGGCTGGGAATTTTCCCAAACTTAGAGAGGACCCGAGGGAATTTAGAAGAGATATTGAAAGCATTTTGATATGGTCAGTCCTACCAGTGGGACAGTGAATCAACTCCTGGCAGCAGCCTTGCTCCTCAACAGATGTATGTCCCCAGCCTGAAGAGTCATCACACCCTTTAAAGTCTCTTAGTGCCTGACTACCTGATGCACTTGATATCCCATACCCTAAGGTGCCCAAATAATTGCTTCAGTTTCCTGACCTTGTGCTTTTTGTGAATGATTTTTGTTTCCAAGATACTGGGGGAAGACATGGGGCAGGACATACTCTGTGCTTTCCTCATGGCACCACATAAACTTCTTCTTTCTATCCCAAAAGGACAAAAGTAATAATAGCAAACATATAGAGTGCTTATACTATATGGCAGACATGTAGTTATATGTTATATATGCATATCAATTTATTTAATACCTTTAATCACCCTATGAACTAAGTACTATTGTTATCATCCAAGATGACACTAAAGAACTGTAGAGGTTAAGTGATTTGCCCAGCTATGAAATGGCAGACCTGGGATTTGAACCCAGGTAGTATGGATCCATAGCTACTCCACTACCATGCTCTCAAGTGACAGAACATTGGCACTGACCTATGCTTGCACACTAGTAGAGGGGCCCTTTCCCCCCACCCCCACTATCTATACAAACTCCAAGGCTTTAGAATATGTCTTTGGGGTCTGTGGTACCTTTGGATGAACTTGGCATCAGTGAGAGTTTCTCACTAATGTTGACACCCAAATATACAAAAACTATGCAGGGAAAAGAACACTTCAAAAAGACACTTAAGCCCTGGCTGGTGGCTTAGTGGATTGGCAGTGGCCTGTGAACCCAGAGGTTGCTGGTTCAATTCCCCAGTCAGGGCACATAACCAGGTTGCAAGCCAGGTCTCCAGCCAGGTCCGTAGCTGGAGGCCGGTGAAAGGCAATCATACATTGATGTTTCTCTCCCTTTCTTCCCCCCTCCCTGCCCTTCTCTCCAGAAATAGTTTATAAAGTCTTTTTTTAAAAAGGCACTTAATTATTGTCTTCAGAGTGATAAAAAATTGCATTCATGAAGCAAGATCAGAAATCTGTGAAAAGAAACATTCAGAGAACAACAATAACAAAAAAATCCCTTAGAATCAAGCAATAATCAAAGAAGGATCCTCAAAGCCTACCTTACATACTATATACTACTATAAAAATACACACAACTATGAGGTAGGCACAAATGTAAAAACAAAGATTAAAAACTTGACAGATCACAATGCTAGTAAGTTGTTTAGCTGCCATCCAAACTGAGGTTGGCCTGGATTCACAGCTCATGTTCTTAGCCATTGTGCTGTTCTCTCTTTAACAGTGATAGCAGTAGGTGTTCAGTAAATGGTGGCCAGATACTAGGTACTTTACCAATGTTCTAACACCCATAACAACTGTCCAACTGGGTGACAGAATCTTATTACTGATGAGAAAACTAATTCTTAGAGAGGACAGGTATGAGGTCATATCATGGGGGCTCCATGATATGAAAATCGGCCTGCCAGACTCCACTGCTCACTTGTCTTAGGTTATTAGGGTGTGAATGAAGCCCAAGAGGAGATGAACACCAGTGTCTAAGGACAAGATGGGCAGGTCCTGTCCATTCCTTGAAAGGTGAGATTCTCTACCCCATGGGTGGTATCAGGAGTTAGAGAAATATCTCTCCACAAGGAGATCTCCACACATGGGCCTGAGGGCAACCCCATAACGTCCAGGATAGTGGGAATGACCTCACCCCAAGGAAGGTCTAAAGGAAGCAGGTCACATAAACACCATGGTTGAGAGAAGGAAGCCAGGAACATTGAAAGCTGGTGTGGACCAGCATGCAGACAGTCATGTCCAACCAACTCTTCATCACCTTCCTGAAGAATCAACAGATTATCATGTTAGGGGAGGTCACAACCTCCTCATGTTTGGATTTGTTATGTGCTGCAGTCTCCTACAATGATCCCATAGAAAGACAGATGGATGAAGAATGTAGTTAGGAAGCCTGGTGGTCTGCGCTGCTTTGCTCATGCTGTACCCTTCACCTGGCCTGCCATCCTCTCCCCTTATTAGTTACTCAGAAGTCTCCTTCTCATATTTTAAGACTAAGTTCATATGCCAGCTCTTTGAAGAAACCTTCCCTGGCCCCCTGAACTGGATTGTATGTTCCCTAGGGGATCTCACAGTCCATTGCATCCACCATCATTCCCACACTAGCCACACTGAAACTATGGTTCTGTGTCTGGAAACATGCCTTTTTCACCTCTGTGTACTCATTGTGGAGCAGGAGACCTGACATGTAATAGGCGGTATGTTAATTTTGCTCAACTGAATTTATAGGTATTTGGGTTACACTAGTAATGAGTAATGAATTAAATGTTGGCCTGGATAGGGAGATCTCTAGTGGTGTGCCACAGGGCCCTATCTATATTGATGGCATTCTGATGGAATTAGTGGGTGACAAAAACTATGGGAGTAGGTTACACATTACACAACAGAATTAATATCCAAATAGTCACAGGCAGGAAGAAACACTGGAGCTACCTTGGTTCACAAGGACCTTAGGGGGAAAAGTCAGGACTAAAACCTCACAACCTTTTGCAGCCTTAACAGTGGAAAAAGGGCTTTTTTATCTATAACTTACTTTCCCATGGTGTCCACCATTATAACAGCACTTACTATGTGCCAGGCTTCTGTACTTCACCCCCACCAAGTACCACAGGAAATGTCTAATAGGACAATTAGACTGCTTGTCTTGGGAACCAAGAAACAGTTCTTCATAGGGCAGGAAAAATGGGGATCCTGGCTGGGATCAGAAGGAAGGCCTTGGAGAACTGGGTCTTTGGTTTTCACCAAGAATAGTCAGGCGTTACAGCATAGCAGCTTGAGAGCTGTTTGAAAAAGAGGCTCGTCCACCTTCAGGAGCCCCAGGGTACAGAGCCAGTCAGAGGACATGGGGCTTTGTTACCACCTTACCAACTATGCTTCTCAATAGAACTCAGGAGCTATTCTCATTGTTTCATCACAGCCCCCAACCTTCTGAATAATGACATTTGAGTTCCTTAGCATGGCATGAAAGGCCTTCATGCCTAGCCTAGTTCTCAAAGCATTTCTCTATCATCCACATTAATTAATTCATTCAGTTTATTCCACAGTTATTTATTGAGCATGTACTAAATATTAGTATGTACTGTTATTGGCACTGGGGATACAACAGTGAACAAAACAAAAGTCCCTGCTTTGTGGAGCTTACAGTCTATTGGAGAGAGATAAATACTAATCACAATAAGTAAATATGAAATATATCTGGTGGTGATCAGTACTTTGTAGAAAAAAGATAAAAAGTAAGATAAGGGGATAGAAAGTGATGGTGAATGGGACTAGCTTCTCTAAGGAGGTGACATTTAAGCATACTGGTAGTAGCTGGGCAAGTCATCACATTATCTAGGAAGAAGAGTGTTCCAGGCAGTGAGAACAACAAGTACAAAGCCTCTGTAGAGGGAGGGCACTTGACACATTTGAGTAACAGCAAAGAGGCCACTGTGGCTGGAGAACTGTGAGTGATCTGGAGAATGACAGGAAATGAAGTCAGAGACAGGGTGGGGACCAGACCGTGTGGAGACTTTTGGGCCATGTAAAAAGCCTTCGGTTTTTATGCTGAGGGAGCTGGGAGCCATGGGAGAATTTTAAGTAGAAGAGGGACATAATCTGATACAGATTTTAAAAAGAATTGCAGAGAATAATGAGTAATAAGTATTACAACACCAGGCAAAGGAAAAAAAAATAGGAAAACAAAAAGGTATACAATGAAGGATATATAATCAGAGTATACTATGTGGTTTGGCTGTACACAATCTTTACAATGTCATACTTATGTGAACAGTGATTACTGGTTGGACAAAAATTGTACAAAATGTTTAAAGAAATAACAGATGCAACCACAAAGATGAGCAAGCAACAGCAGATTATTAGGGGTTAATAGGCAGATTAGAAAGTGAAATATACAGATCTTATTACAAATGAAAAATACAGTTGTTGAAATGAAGAAAAACTCAGTGTACAGATTAAACAGCAGATAAGATGTAGCTGAAGAATGACTTGGTAAACTGAAAGATACATCTGAAGAGATTTCCCAGGATGAAGTGTAGAAATACAAGGAGACAAAAAATATCAAAAAGATATTATGAGATATGGAAAATATAGTGAGCAGGTTTAAAATATTACTGACCGGATTCTGAGAAAGAAAATACATAAGTAATGGGGGAGGCAACATTTGAAGAAACAATGGCTAAGAATTTTCCAAAAATTATGAAAAAAAAATTCCAGAAGCATGAAGCAAGCACATTTCTAAAGCAGAATAAATGAAAAAGAAATACATACCTAAACATTTTAGGATGAAACTGAAGAGCCTCCTGTACATCCCCCTCAAAAAGAGAGAGAGAGAAAATAATAAAGGTAGCCAGAATATAAGAAAGCAAAACGCCTACAAAATAAAACAGCAATTAGACTGATAGCAACTTCTAAATACCCATAACAAACTAGCTTTTAAGAATGAGGATAAGGTGATGTTACATATAACAAAGACTGAGAGAATTTAACACCAAGAGCCACTAAAAGTGGCTAATTTCATAAGGAAGGAAAATGATCCCAGAATGGTGGTCTAAGATGGAATGATGTATGCATGTAAATCCAAACAAACACCATGCATGTAATAACAATGTAAAGTTTATGAGGTTAGGAAAAACTAATATACTCAACACAATAGCATGTGGCCAAGAGAGAAATGCCTATAGTCGAAGGTTCCTGTGTTCTTTAAAAAGGAGAACTTTAGACCTTATAAATCAAATATGCATGATAAAATTTCGAGGGTAACCACAGAAAGAATAGGAAAAAATATAAATTCCAAACAGTAGGGAGGGGAAAAATTGAAGAAGAAAACCAACAAATCTCAAAACTAAAAAAAGTAAGCAAGGAAAGAGAAACAGGAAGCATAGAAAAGACAATGGTAGGAAATAGAAATAAAAAAATGTGATGGTAGAAACAAGTCCAAATGTATCACAGTAAAGGTAAACAGATTAAACCTGCCCATTAAAAAACAAGGATCAGCCCTGGCTGGTAGCACAGTGGTTAAGGCGCCGGCCTGCGAACCCAAAGGTCACAGGTTCGATTCCCCAGCCAGGGCACATAACCAGGTTGCAAATCAGGTCTCCAGTCAGGTCTGTGGCTGGAGGCAGGTGAAATGCAACCATACATTGATGTTTCTCTCCCTCTCTGCCTCCCTCCCTTCCCCTCTCTCTAAAAATGAATAAAGTCTTTAAAAAACAAACAAAAAAAAAAAAAAAACAAGGATCATCAGACCACCGTTTTATAAAGGCCCAGCTATATGCCATTTCCAAGAGATATAATTAAAGCATAAGGCCATGAAAGTGTTGGAAAGTAAAATAGAAAATTATATACCACAGAAATCCTAACAAGAAGAAAAACTTGTGTTATATGAACATAAGATTAAATAGACTTCAAGGAAAAAAAATACATCAGGAATAGAAGAGGGTCATTACATATTTACCAGGAATATATCATTCTTAATTTGAATATCCCTAATAAAATATTCTCAAAATATATAAAATTTTAATAATGAAAGAGAAATAGACAAATCCACCAACATAGTTGATGAACATACTTCTTACAATTATTGGTGTATCATGACCAAAAAAATCAGTATAGAAAATTTGAACAATACAATTAACAAACTTGATAATAGACATATGTAGAATTCCATATTCAACAATTAGAGAACATACATTCTTATAAAGCACATAGGAAACATTCAAAAATATTGATCATGTACTAAGCCATAATCAAGTGTCAATACATTTCAGGGTTGTTATCACATAGACCACATCCTCTGACCATAACACAATTAAGACAGATTTCAATAACAAAGAGCTAAATTTTAAAATCTCCAAACGTTGAGAAGTTTAAAAACACATTTTTATACAAGTTACAGGTCTAAGAAGTAAGCAAGATGAAAAGTTGAAGTACTTGGAACTGAACAATAATGAAATATGACACGTCTGAATGTACAGAAAAGCAGTATTTAGAGGGCAATTTATATCCGTAAATGCACAAATCAAAAACAAGGAAGGGTGAAATTTAATGAGCTCATTATCCAATTTAAGAAATTAGAAAAAGAACAACAGAATAAATCCAAAAAATGTAGAAGGAAGGAGATCAAAAAAGATAAGAGCAGAAATTAAAGAAATAGAAAACAAAGACACAATAGAGAGAAGCAACAAGGCCAAAAGTTGGTTCTTTGAAAAGACTAATAAAATAGACAAACCTCTGGTGAGGTTGATCAAGAAAAAAAGTGAGAAGGCACAAATAACCAATATCAGCAATGAAAAAGGAGACATAACTATAGATTATATATAGCAGAGAATAAAAATGAGGTAAGTTTATGCCAATAAATTTGAGAATGTGGACAAAGTGGATCAGTTCCTAGAAAAGTTTAACTTACTAAAACTGACTCAGGAAATAAAAGAAATCTGACTAGTCCCCTAACTACTTTGGTAAGTGAAGCAGCAGTTAAAACTCTTCCTATCTAAAATGAATACATAAATAAACAACAGCAGGAGGGAGAATTTTCTAGTAGATATGTGGGTTACAGGCAGGTAAAGAGATACTGATTCCCTTAGCCCTGGAGCTGTCCATGTAGAATCTAAGACATTGGAGACCCCTTTCTCTATGAGCAGCCTCCTGTGGAGATCCTTAGAGGGTGGCTCTTAGTGAAACAATGTCTGACAAATCTGGCTACGTACCTGCAGGTTGTGAGCACAAATGAGTAGCATCCAGTACTCAGTTACTGATCTGTGGTAAGTGTGCTAAGCAGGGCCAAGGAGGAGCTCAATTACTTGGACAGCCTCTTCAGCAGCCAGCTTTTGTAGTCTTCTGCTCACTGAGGACAAGGGGTCTGAGGAACTGCTGGAGGAGTCTGTGTTTGTTGCCAAGAAACACCATACGCAGCCAACTTGTGACTAGTTGGGGTGGGGCTGGGTGCAGGAAGGCTAAGCAGGGACTTCTAGAGAGTGTAGGTCCAGGTAGAAGTCCTGAAACTCTGTCTTCACAAATATCTGACACTTTTATCCATTTGTAGCTGATGAGCCCTTTTAATGGTGTCCAAGCTAGCAGCAGGGTGATGGTTCTAACAATGATGCATGTTCTGCAAATAAGAGTTTCATTATTATTTTGAAATAATTAATCTGAAGAGTTCAATTGGTTTGAAATCTAATCACAAGAAATTTTAACAATATATTTGTCAATGAAACAACGAAAAGCTGTCAAATACCATTTCAATTATTAAATATTTTTGACAAATTAAAAAATTGGTTTTAAATACTTTATCAACTACTTGTACATAGATTTTTGTTGACCATGACTATTGAACATTTGAAAGAAGATATTAAAAAGTCTTGATCTTGAAGCCATATCAAGCATAAAACCTAATATAAAATAAACATGTTATGGAAGCAGTTTTCTAAATCCTCATTTAAAAATCTGAAAAGAAAGTCCTGGCTCAGTGGATAAGGCACTGGCCTGCAAACCCAAAGGTCGCTGGCTCGATTCCCAGCCAGGGCACTTAACCAGGTTGCACATGTCTCCAGCCAGGTCCTTAGCTGGAGGCAGGTGAAAAGCAACCATAGATTGATATTTCTCTCCCTTTCTGCCTCCCTCCCTTCCCCTCTCTCTAAAAATAATAAATAAAAAATAAAAATCTGAAAATACTTTTAAGAAATTTGATATTAATTCAATATTAAAAAGGAAAATGCCAAACCAAGATGATTTTACAGGAAATTTCTACATAATAGACCACTGTAAAGCCATACCGCATCTTATAGAATTTTGTAAAAGATGGAAAACTGACTCATTCTGTGATATCAGCAGAACTTGAGGTGAAAAGCAAATAAGGGAAGCATGAAAAAGGAAAGCTAAAGACCAGTTTTACTTATGGATGAAGACATAAAAATCCTAAACAAATATTAACAAAACCTAGCACTGTATAAAAAGAAAAAGATTAGAACCAACTTGTGTTTATACCAGAAATTCAAAGGTGGTACAACATGAAGAAAATCTATGAATGGCACTGAACATACAGGATATGTGTGATCAATTGGCAAAATTTTAGTAAAATAAACAACATACCACAAAAGGGTTATATTTTGAAATAAATTTATTCTTATATGTAAATAAATAAACATAATCATTATTTTAAAAATTGTTCAAAAAAGCTTCCATTTGCTTCAATAATAGACTTGACTTTGGAATCTTAAGCATGCTTTAATGAACTTTTCTTAATCCATGGACATCATCATGTTTTCAGTTTTAGCTTTAATAGCCTCTTTATTGAAATGAGGTTGTTTATTAACTTCTCTCTCACAAATGCTTCATACATAGTAGTCTAAAGGATTTGCACCTGGTGAACTAGGTAGCCAGATTTCCTTTAACCAGAATTCAGGAACATTGACACTGAGCCATTCTTGCACCTTTTTTGGCGTTATGTGCTGGTGCACCATCTTGTTGGAAGATAAAATGATGTCCATTTGCAACTTGCTTCATCCATGATACAACTACTCTCCAAATGTCAAGGTAAACATCCTGGATCTTCATTGATGATCTCCTGGATTATGTGTACAATACCTGGACTTGTGCGATCCTTGCGTACCTTATGCATTTTCCTTGTTGGTGTGGCAACATCAGGATCAGCATCATACACCTTCTTCATGTTGTAAACTGTACATAAAGGGATGTTATTGAAGTCCACAATTTCCTTAGCAGTTCACCCTGCACACAGTCCAGAAATTATGGTTGCTCTAACATCATATTCCTTTGACATGATGGTTGCTCTCAGAATTTAATACTTTATATCTGAAACAACGATGTTAAATCATAACCTTAGAAACATGATTTTTCAAAATTAATAAGCATATGAAATAAGGAGATGCAAAGTTATTGCCAATTGATTGTGTGCACCCTGTATTATCACATTATGGGAGAAAAAAAAAAAACATAATCATCCTAAGAAACAGAAAAGGTATTTGATTAAAAATTTAATACCCCCTTTCATGATTTAAAAACAACAATAGTCCTGGCTGGTGACACAGTGGATAAGGCGCTGGCCTATGAACCCAAAGGTTGCTGGTTCAATTCCCCAGCCAGGGCACATAGCCAGGTTGCAAGCCAGGTCTCCAGCCAGATCCATGGCTGGAGGCAGGTGAAAGGCAACCGTACACTGATGCTTCTCGCCCTCTCTTCCTCTCTCCCTTCCCCTATCTCTGAAAAATAATAAATACAATCTTTTAAGAAAATAAATAAAAATAATAAAAGCTTCTTAGCATAGAGTAATAGGATGGAACTTTTCATTCTTTTTAAAAAAGATTTTATTGATTTATTTTAGAGAGAGGGGAAGGGAGGGAGGGAGAGAAACTCGATTGGTTGCAGGATGATGCTCACCCCACTGAGTCAAGCCAGCCAGGGCAGAATTTGTGGTAATTTTTTAAATTTAATTTTATTGTTGTATTCCATTCATCCCACTCCCCTCACCCTCTGAACTTGTCATTCTTAATAGGAAAAGGTTAGTGGTATTTCCTCTAAAATATCCAATAAGGCAAGGATACCCACTAATATCTTTTATGTTCAACACTGTCTTGTCTTACTGAGAGGTCCTGGTCATCTTAGTAAGAAAAATAATTAAAGGCATGAAGATTGGAAAGGAAAACAAAACTGTCAACACTTACAGTTGATACAGTTGTTAACATTGAAAACTCAAAAGAATATACAGACAACTTAAAAGGAGCTGTGCCTTGTTGAGAGATAGGGGTTCAAAGGTTGAGGCAGGAAAATAAAGATGAGTAGGAAGCATCTTGCAATGCCAGCAATTAAGGACACAGGAGCCACCTCAGAAAGAACCCCAGTGGCCAAAGCTGGAGCAGCTTGAGCAACAAGACAAATAACACACAGTTGTATTCGATTTATAACTCAAATTATATTAAATATGCATGAGTTTATACTGATATAAACATGTGATTGAATAAATAAGCACATAAATATATAAATAAGGGAAAAGAAGCGAATCTTTTTTTTTACAGAAAAGTTCCAAATAATATATGTAAACATACCCAGTTTCAGAGGTGGAACTTAACTCGTCTCCCTCTCCTTGAAGGTGGGCTAGATTGTTCCAAAGAACAGAGTGAAAAGGGGAAAACAGCTGCTTTACACTGGTTGAACCTGGCAACCACCTTAACCAAGCACTGAAGGGCAGCATTGCCAGTGATGCCCTGGGGATATCACACCCTGGATACATGGGAAGAGAAGGGCATGTCAGCTCTGTGGTGGTTTTTCCAAAAACAACCCCAGTCTAATTATGAGGAAAACTTCACACATTTCCAATGGAGGGACATTCGATAGTACACCTCAAAAGTGTTAAGGTCATGAAAAACAAGGAAAGACTGAAAAACTGGTATAGACTGGAGGGCACTACAGAGACATGATAACTTAAATGCAATGTAGTATTTTGAATTGGATCCTAGAACAGAAAGAGGGCATTAGTGGGGAGAATGATAAATCCATATCAAATCTGGAGTTCCATTACTAGTGCTATATCAATATTGCTTTCTTAGTTTTAACAAATACACTATGGTGAGGAATGTACAGGAACTCTTTAGACTATCTCTTAAATTTTCTATTAGTATAAAATTATTCTAAAATAAAAAGTTTGGCCCTGGCCAGGTATCTCAGTTGGTTGGAGCATCATCCTGATACACCAAGGTTGTAGGCTCAATCCCTGGTCAAGGCACATACAGGAATCAACCAATGAATGTATCCATCTTGTTAGAAACTCTGTGCTTCCTGGACTTGCACATCTGTTTTCTTCACCAAATTAGGGAAGTTTTCTTTCATTATTTTTTCAAGTAGATTTCTAATTTCTTGCTCTTTCTCTTCTCCTTCTGGCACCTGATGATGCAAATGTTGGAGTTGTCCCAGACGCTGCTTACACTAGCCTCAATTTTTTAAATTCTTTTTTCTTCTTGTTGCTCTGATTGGTTGTTTTTGCTTCCTTATAGTCCAAATCATTGATTTGATTCTCAGCTTCATCCACTCTACTGTTGTTTCTCTGTAAATTGTTCCTTATTTCAATTAGTGTATCCTTGGTTTCTGACTGTATCTATTCTTATGCTGTTGAGGTCCTTACTAAGTTACTTGAGCATCCCCATACCAGTGCTTTGAACTCTGCATCTCATGGATTGTTTATCTCCATTTGGTTTAGCTCATTTTCTGGAATTTTGATCTGTTCTTTGATTTGGACCATGTTTCTTTGACTCCTAATTTTGGCAGTCTCCTTGTGCTTGTTTCTATGTATCAGATAGAGCTGCTTTAACTCCTTGCCTTTGTAGCATGGCCTAATGTAGTAGGTGTCCTGTAGGGTCCAATAGCCCAGCCTCCCCTATCACCCAAGAAGCGTACCTGAGGTGCGCCATTCATGTGTGCTGACTACACCTTCCTCTTGTAGTTGAGCTTTGGTTGTTGTTGGCAGATCAATAGGAGGTGTTTACCCAGGCCAGTCAGCTGCAAGGACTGGCTGTGACCACTGACCACCAACCTCCACTTTCTGTGGAGAATCAGCTGTGCTGGGGCAGGGTGGTGGTGCTTTGACTTGGTCTGTAGTTGTATGCTAGGTGCACTGGCCCTGGGGTTTCCAAGGTGGTGCAGGCCATGGCCAGTCCCAACCTGGGTGTTGCCTGGGGCCACTCTGCCTGAGCTCTAAAGCAATCTGAGATGGCTGCTACTTGTGCTGGGCCTAGAGATTCCCAGGCAAAGCCAAGCTGAGATCTAGGCTGACTGCTGCTAGTGCTGAGCCTGGGGCTCACTGAGGCCAGCTATTGCTTGTTTGAGAGGATTTAAGAAGTTGTGAAGCATAAGCCAAGACCTGCTACTCACATGGAAAAGCAGCTTGGGTGGGCCCATAAGTTGGGTGACGAAGTCTCTGGGGATCTCCAAGGTGGGTCAAACAGTGTCAGCCAGGTTGATGGAGTCTCAGATATGGCACCAGCTTACTGGTTCTGTCGAGGAGGGTTTAGAAAAGGAACAATGGCTTCTGCTTACCTTGATGAGAGACACTTCAGTTTCTTCGCAGTATGTTACTGGTGCCTTTCAAACTGCTACCCCAGTACTGCAGCTCAGAGGGGGTGAGTCTGAGTAGGGAATTCTACATGTGGGTTCTTTAAGAGGAACTGCTTGGGGGTCCAGGAGTTTCTTTCACTTAATCCCCACTGGTTTTTACAGCCAGAAGTTGTGGGGACTTATTTCCTGGCACTGGAACTCTGGCCTGGGGGACCTGGTATGAGGCTGGAACTCCTTGCTCCTGAAATATTCCTCCTGCATTTTTACCCACCACATGTGGATGTGGGGCCAGCCTGTTCTGCATCTGCACTACTCCTACCAGTCAGGATGGATGTGGTTTCTTTAATTCTGTAGTTGTCAGATTTCCATTCAACTAGATAGCTGATCGTTCTCAGTGATGGTTGTTCTATATTTCATGTGTAATTTTGATGTGGTTTTGCAAAGAGACAATCCATGTCTGCCTATGCCACCACCTTGACCAGAAGTCCCTGGCACAATCTTCTTGAGCTGAATATTTACATGTCCTATTAACCAGCAATCCCACTCCTAGATCTATACCATAAAAAAGTGGGTGTGCATGTGTATCAGGAAACATGTACAAGAATGTTCATAAAAATAAAATGCTATAAATGACCCAATGTCCATCAAAAGATAAATAATTTGTTTTAACTTCACCTAATGAATTATTATACAGCATTTGAGAATGAACAGGCTACAGCTACATATAAAACACAGGTGAATATTGGAAACACAATAATAAGTAAAGAAAGTTACAGAAGTTACACACAGTATGATACTATTTTTTACAAAGCTGACAACCAAGCCAAGTAAACAGTGTATTGGGAGCATCTCCACAAATATGTGTGTTTACATATACTTATATGTTGATATGTATATACACAAGAGCAAGGGAATGTTAAACACCAGACTTAGGAGTGTGGTAATTTTTGGCAGGGGGTGGGGAATAGGACAGAAAATGACACTGGGATAAATGCTATTATTAATGTTGTTCTTAGTTAAGGTTATGAGTTCTTGGGTTTTCATTTTATTATCTTTATAACTCATATATACAATGTATATGTTCTTATATATCCAATGTATATTTCATAAGAACAAACAGAATGGGAGAAGAGTAGGAAGAAATGAAGAATGACAACTCTTTGAGAGTTTTGCTGTTAGAAGAGAGAAATTAAGCTCTAGCTGCAAGGGGATGTGGCACAAATAGAGTTTTATACATATAATATAAATATATATATAAATATATAAAACTCTTGTTTTAAAATATTTTATTTATTATTTTTAGAGAGAGGGGAAGGAAGAGAGGCTGAGAGGGAGAGAACCATCAATGTATGGTTACCTTTCACCTGCCTCCAATCACAGACCTCATTGGAGACCTGGCTTGCAACCTGATTATGTGCCCTGGCTGGGGAATCAAACCAGCGACCTTTGGGTTTGCAGGCCAGTGCCTTATCCACTGCGCTACCAGCCAGGGCTATTTATATTTTTAAAGGTGGAAGCAATGGGAGATAGATGGAATGGCATAGTGAGGACTTGAGTGAACTAGCTATCCCACTAAAACAATGAAAATATGGGCAAACCAACTAAAGCCAACAATCTTAAAACTCTGGCAATTAACCAAAGGCATAGATGAAGTGAAAATAATCTAGCCAAGAGAAATGACTGAATCTTGGTGAGACAGCAAATTCTGTGACATTTTGCTTATGGCTATTCCTGTCCTCTTTCCTTCTTCAACTCAGTGGTTCAGTGGCTAAAAGGTGACTAAATTCTAGACAACAGAGAGATATGACTTCTTTGGCTGGGAATTTTAAAGAAAATCCTGAAGAATGAGACAACTGTAGGAAACTTTGAAAAGCTATGATATTTTCCTCGGGATCTAAAGGGATCACATTGCTATGTGAATGCCCAAGAAAGAAATGAAAAAAGAAGAGAGCCCAAGTCGCTCACATTGAGCTGACACTGAGGTCCTATGAAAGCAGCAAGTAAAAGCTAAGGCTGCCTTCTCACACAAATCTCCTTGGCAAAGCATACGAGACATAGGGACAAGACATTTGAGGAAATCTATTTGACCACTCACTGGCTGATCACCAAATTATACTTATCAGGTGTGATCCCTAGGCATCTAGGCTTAAAAATAAAAATAAGAGCTTTTAGCCCTGGTGGGTAGCACAGTAAATAAAGGCATTGGCCTGCGAACCCAAAGGTCACTGGTTTCATTCCCCAGCCAGGGCACATGGCCAGGTCTCCAGCCAGGTCCATAGCTGGAGGCAGGTGAAAGGCAACCATACATTGATGTCTCTCTCCCTCTCTGCCTCTCTCCCTCCCCCTCTCTCTAAAAATAATAATAATAATAATAATAATAAAATCTTTTTAAAAAATAAAAAAAGCTCTTTTTTAAAGATTTTTTATTTCATTATTTCTAGAAAGAGGGGAAGGGAGAGAGGCAGAGAGGGAGAGAGACATCTTTTTTTAAATAAAGATTTTATTTATTATTTTCAGAGAGGGGAAAAAGAGCTTTTTTAAAAAATATATTTTATTATTTTTTTTAGAGAGAGAGGGAGGGAGAGAGGCAGAGAGGGAAAAAGACATCAATGTATGGTTGCCTTTCACCCACCTCCAGCTATGGACCTGGCTGGAGACCTGGCCATGTGCCCTGGCTGAAAATTGAACCAGCAACCTTTGGGTTTGCAGGCTGGTGCCTATCCACTGAGCCACCAGCCAGGGCTAGAGATTTTTTTTTTTTTTTTAATGATTCAAACATGACAGTTTATTTCTTGCTCATGTAGCAAAACTGAATGGGTGGAAAGTTTAGTAGGTGGCTCTCCTCCATGAAAGCATATGCAATTCAAGGAGGCCTACTACTTTTAATGGTTGGCTTCTCTGGTTGCCCTGAACATTGTCTTCATTCCAGACAGACAGAAGACAGAATCTTGGAAGATCCTTCATATGAGGTTTTTATGGCATGATTATTTCTGAAAAACAAGGAACTTTCAAAAAAATGCTGGCAGAGGACTCATGGGGCACAGAAGATGGGGCAAAAGTAGGTTTACAGTTATGAGTATGAAAAGCACTGTTTATCCTTTTATTATTTATGAATTATTGCATTATTTTCCATATGAACAACTGTAAAGCTACTTTTGTCCCACCCTCTAATACAGGGAATAACAGACTTCAGAGAATTAATTGAGAAAAGTTGCTAAACAAGTAAACAACAATAAGAATAATAACAACCACATGTGCACAACCCAGAATAACAACAAACCTTGCGGGTTGAAGAGTCTGATACCAGAGTTGTTAAGAGTATCTAAAATGTCCAGTTTTTGACAAAAAGAAATTGTGAGACATGCAAAGAAACAGTAAGTTATGTTACATATACAGGGAAAAAAGCAGCCAAAAGAACATGTCCTTGAGGGGATGAATACTTGGGACTTCATAAACAAAGACTTCAAATTAGCTATTATAAATATTGTCAAAGAACTAAAGGAAGCAATATCTACATAATTAAAGGAAAGTATGAAGCCAGTGTCTCACAAAATAGAGAATATCCATAGTGCTAGAAATCATAAAAGAAATAGAAAATCTGGAGTTGAAAAGGATAACAACTGAAATGAAAAATACACTTTGAGGGGCTCAACAACAGATTTGAGTTGGCATAAGAGAAGGCTGAAATCAATGATAGGTCAACAGAGATTATCGATTAGGAAAAGCAGGTACAAAAAAAAGAATGATGAAAAAGAAACAGCTTCACATACCTGTGAGACTCTATCAATGTACAAACATACACTTAATAGGAGTCTTGAAGGGCAAGAGAAAGAAAGGGGCCAAAATGTCACAAATTTTATGAAAATATCATTCTATACATTCAACTAGAATAAGCTCAAAGATATCCATACCTAGATACACAGTGAAACTTAGAAAGTCAAAGATAAAAGGAAAATCTTGAATGTAGCAAGAAAAATGACATTGCATATAAGGGATCCTCAATAACATTAACAGTTGAGTTCTCATCAGAAACCATATAGGCCAGAAGACAGTGTGATGACATTTTCAAAATGTCATAAGAAAAAGATGGGCAATGGAGAATTCCATATCTAGCTAAAGTATCCTTCAAACATGAAAGAGAAATTAAGATAAACAAAAAAATGAAATTATTTCTTGCTAGCTTCAGGCTGAAATGAGAGTACACTAAATGGTAACTTAAAGGTAACTACATAGGTATTATGAAAAAAAATTTTGCAACACTTTTGTTTTTTCCTATTTGTTGTAAAAGACAACTGTATAAGTGATATTAAAACTGTGTTGATGGGCTTATAATATATAAAAAAGTAATTTGTATGATAATACTACAAAGAAGGAAAGGGAACAGAGGTATATTGGAACAGTTTTATATACTATACTTTTTAAAAAATATTTTCCTTAAGATTTCACTTTTCTATGATATTTATTCATTTTTAAAAAGATTTCATTTACTATGTTCAGAGAGAGGGGAAGGGATAGAGGCAGAGAGGGAGAGAGACATCAATGTATGGTTGCCTTTCACCTGCCTCCAGCTACGGACCTGGCTGGAGACCTGGCTTGCAACCTGGTTATGTGCCCTGGCTGGGGAATTGAACCAGAGACCTTTGGGTTCACAGGCCGATGCCTTATCCACTACGTCACCAGCCAGGGCCTATTTCTTTTTCAAAGTAACCAAGTGCAGACACTTGATGCTTCACCTTTCTCACTTTCCAAGCAGATGTACCTAGAGATGGATGTGCGACACTGTCATGATGAGTGAGACCTAATCCTGCATCTGTTTTTATTTTTATTTTTACTTTTTAAAGATTTTTAATATTTTTAAGAGAGAGGGTAAGGGAGAGAGGCAGAGAGGGAGAAAGACATCAATGTATAGTTGCCTTTCACCTGCCTCCAGCTAAGGACTTGGCTAGAGACCTGGCTTGCAACCTGGTTATGTGCCCTGACTGGAGAATCAAACCAGCAACCTTTGGGTTTGCAGGCCGCCACCTTATCCACTGTGCTACTAGCCAGGGCCTTATATACTATTGAAAGTTAGAATTAATCTGCCCTGGCTGGTGTGGCTCAGTGGATTGACCTCAGTCCTGTGAACCAAAAGTTTGCCAATTCAATTCCCAGTCAGGGCACGTGCCTTGGTTGTGGGCCAGGTCCCCAGTTGGGGGCATGCAAGAGGCAACTGATTGATGTATCTCTCACACATTGATGTTTCTCTACCTCTTTCTCCCTCCCTTCCCCTCTCTCTGAAAGTAAATAAATAAAATCTGTTTTTTAATAATGCAAAGTAGATTCATTCAGGTTAACATGTTAATTGTAATCTCCAGGGCAACCACTAAGAAATTAACTAAAAAAAATATATAGTTAAGGCCCTGGCAAGGTAGTTCAGTTGGTTGAAGCATTGTCCTGATATGCCAAGGTTGTAGGTTCATCTCTAGTTAGGACACATTTAAGAAGCAACAAATGAATGCACAAATAAGTGGAACAACAAATTGATGTCTCTCCCTCTCAAATCAATAAATTATATATAATATTATATACATATAAATATATATAAAGGAAATTTAAAAATTAAAGTAGAATATATATACTTAACACAAAAGAAGAGAGGAATTGAACAAAGGAACAGAAAGACATAAGATATACACAAAGCAAATATCAATCATTCACAAACTCATACAATAAACAGAGGAGAGAACACTTCTCAATTCACGCTATGCAGCCATTATTAAATTATATTAATACAAAACAGACAAAGATATTATATGAAAACTACAGATCCCTTATGAATATAGATATAAAAATCCTCAGCAGTCTTGGCTGGTGTGGCTCAGTGAATTGAGCACCAGCCTGCAAACCAAAGGGTCACAGGTTTGATTCTCAGTCAAGGCACATGCCCAGGTTGTGGGCCAAGTCCCCTTACTCGGGGGTGTGCGAAGAGGCAACCACTGCAAACACATTGATATTTTTCTTCCAATCTTTCTCCCTCCTTTCCCTTCTCTCTGAAAATAAATAAATAAAATCTTTTTTAAAAATCCTCAGCAAAATACTAGTAAACTAAGTCTAACAACATATTAAAAGTATTATGTAACAGGAAAAGGCATTTGACAAAACCCAACAACCATATGTGGCAAAAAATTCAGAGAACTAAGAGTAGAAGGGAACTTCCTCAAGTTGATAAAAGGTATCTATGTAAAACTCACAGCTAATATCACACTTAATGGAGAAATACTTAATGCTTTCACCCTAAGATCAGGAATAAGATGAGGATACCTACTGTCATTACTTCCAGTCAGCACTGTATAGGAAAGTCTAGCCAGGACAATTAGTCAAGACAAAAAAAAAAGGATTTGGAGAGAAGATGGCGACAGAGTAGAGAGAAGTGCTGATGGTGTTCTCGAGTACCAAAGCAGCTAGAGGACAAGATAGGGAGCGTGAGACGTCTTCAGGACCCTAGGAATTGGAGCGGGCAGCATCTGGACACAGGGGAACACAGACCAGAGGTAGAGGAGGCCAGCAGGACAGTAGCTCACAGGCCCAGAATACAACCAGACAGCCCAAATAAAGGACACGCCAAGAACAGCAAGTGGAGAAAATCTGGGAGACGGCAACAATGAACTCCACAAATCTCCTATCACAGAAGTGTGCTCAACTAAGGCAAGGAAGCAAAGCAGGTTAACCCAAGGAAAGAACATAAATAAATAAATAAATAAATAAATAAATAAATAAATAAAAAGCAAGAACAGACACCCAAAATGGGGAAAGGAAGAATCAGTCCATCACCAAAAAGAAAGGAAGAATCCCCAGAAAGAACACAAAATGAAACAGAGGCACCTGGAATATCAGATAAGGAATTCAAAAGAATGATGATAGAGAAGCTCAGTGAGCTCAGCCACATCAAAGAAAACTGTAAACAACTCCAGGTGAACTACAAAGAACTCCAGGGAAATTACAAAGAACTCCAGGGAAGTTACAAGGAACTTACTGAGAACTACAACAGCATGAAAAAGGACATGGAAACTATCGATAAGTGCCAGGAGGAAATGAAGAATACAATTTCTGAATTGAAGAATACAGTAGAAGGAATCAACAGTAGGCTAGAGGAAGCAGAGGACCGGATCAGCGAGTTGGAGGATAATGTAGACAAATACTCCAAGACAGTACAAGAGAATCAAAAAAGGCTGAACAAGACTGAAGAGGGGTTAAGAGAGCTGCAGGACAACAT
>PVIW01012847.1:0-30095 GCA_004026585.1 Noctilio leporinus
CTTTCAAATCCCCTCAAGCTTACTTAAGCATTTCATGGATTTTCATAGCACCCTATGATGTCCTCTTTCCTGTCCCAACCCCCAAAAAGGTTGCATTAGCTTTCCTATATTTTCATGGTACCCCATGCTCATCCCTATGACAACACTTACCACACTGCCAATTTACATATTTGTCTTTCCTGTGTAATCTAGGACATTCGTCAGTAATGAGGGCTGTGTGCTAAGGAATATTTTCAGAATGTACACTGGTGCTTCACACATACCTGATAGTCAATAAATGAACAAGGTGTCCTCATCATTATGCTTTTATTTCACCCCTTGTATTTTGCAGTAACTAAGCAAAAATCACGATAGTTTGTCTTCCTTTACACAATAGCAGACAGAAAGGTTTTCAGAAAAGTCAGACACAAATGATTCCCCCCATCTTCCTTTCACATTTTACTGGTTATTTCAAAGTTTTAAAGAACAGCCTGGTCAATGATATAAAATAGGTACTACAGCAAGTATATAATGGAAAGACTTCATTTTATAACATTAGCAAAACTGTTTCATACTAAATCTCAGTGACAGAAAAAAAAAAAAAAGAGAAAAATATCTTTTCTTCAAATATTTTAAACATTGTGACCTTAATCAACTGTGTTAAAATTAACAAAATTTTACAATATCTAAAGCAAATGCTCTATTTTGCAGTTAAACTAGTAGTGCTGATCACAAATACCAAACACAGTGCACCCCCTTCACCATAATATTAAACTGAGAACCCAGGCGATGAACTATTTGGGGTACATGTGAAGCTCTTTGCAACCCCTCTCCCCCAAGGATCTGCACCAGACTTTCCTAAGGGGCAGAGTAACCTCCAGCACCTGAATTGAGGATAGCCTCAACTTCTGCATCATCATCTGAATCCCAATCATAATTACATGGCCAGTCCTTGGAGCATCGGTTACGCACCCTTGCCACAAAATGCATGACTTTCAGCTTGCTGGATTCCACGTGTGCTCGAGGTCCCCAGAAGAATTCATACTCTACAGGGCTGCTACGGGGTACCGGCTTATAAATCAGGTAACCTCTGCGCACAAACTCTTCTGTGACGACCTTCTTTGGATCACCAAAGATGCTGTGTTGCCGGCCAGGCTGCATCCCCAACTTCCCCAGCACTTTCCAGACCAGAGCCTCCTTGGCGCTGTTGCCCATTATGAAGATGAGGGCTAATATAGACATCAGGAGACTTTTTTTGGTACCTTGAAAGTTGCTCCGGGCTACCAAGGGCTTTTGTGCTTGAGCCGTACTGGAGGGTTCCTCAGGGGTGGTGGAAGCCTCCTCTGGAGTGCTAGGGTCTTCCTCCTGGCCGCTAAAGTAGTCCTCGGGGGTGCTGGGGACCACGGAGGCAGCCATCGGGGTCTCTGAGGCTTCTGAGGCCTGTACTTTACGATTGTTGCGGTTCTCTTCTGCAGCCCTTGCATTACGGCGGCGCCTACTCTTTCGTCCCCGTGGCATGTCTCTTGCTAGGGGCACTGAGCCTACAGCAATCCTAGGGAAAAATGCCTATAACCTCTGCAGAAAGCAACTATCTCTACCTTAAGAAGAGACTACTGCTGAATTCACTAACGTCAATACAGTCTTTGCAGCAGCACAATGTTCTCAGCAACAGTGCTCACTCCCACACAAACTGACTTGCGTGAGCAACTGCCACCTGCATTCACCCCATCTGCAACCACGCGAGAATACTAGGCAGAATTGGCTCCGCCTCTCCTGCCACGCACTCACATAACTCTCAAAAGGAAGTGGGTGGTTTCTTAACCCAGATTTCCGCTGTCACGTAGGAAACGGGGCTGGCCACTGGAGGGGTGGGGCTAGATGACGGGTAGGGATTGGCAAGGTCAGGGTTTTGCAGAGGGGAAATGCATTCCTTTATTTTTCAGTCCAGTACAAGATTTGCTCGCTGGTCTTGGGAAAGAGTGTGTCTCTTTCTCCATTCCCATGGGAGGCAGGCTGGGTGTGTTTGTGGTTGATAGGAAGGGGGACATGTATTCATGGAAGAAATCAGCTAATCCTAGCTCTCCTTTCCTGTCTTCGTTTACACAGCTCATTCAGTCGCTCACCATTTTCAGAAGGAATTTATGTGTATACTAATCATAGGCCCATCTAAGACAGAAACGTGATGATAAGAGGCGATAGAACTGCAAAAGCAAACAATGTGTAAGAGGTGTAGAGCCTTTAATATGTGATATATTTACAGGGTTATTAAACAGGGCACTGACTGGATGGGACTTGCATTTGTACAGCCTTACAGAGGAGCAGGCTATTGTCTGGCAGGTTACGTAGGAAGCAATTAGAATAAGAAGCAAGAGGGAATGAAAACGAGCCTTAAGGTAGTTGTCATGGTGATGGAGAGGCAGAAAGACTTTTTTTTTTTTTTTAAGATTTTGTTGATTATTTCCAGAGCGAGAGGAAGGCAGAGAGGGAGAGAAACCTCAGTGTATGGTTCCCTTTCACATGCCTCAAGCCACGGACCTGGCTGGATACGTGGCTTGCAACCTGGTTATGTGCCCTGGCTGGGAAATCGCGGAAAGACATTCTGAAGGTGATGATTGACATGCTTTAGGGTCTGGGTGAAAGCATGAAAAGGGAAGAGGGTGGAGGAGTGTAGGTTGACTCCGGGGTTTCTAGGCTCTAGTCTACCCAAATACCTGATTTATTTTACTTCTTTCATTCGGTAATCTGAATGTAATTCAGAGCATATTCTGAACTTTAGCCACTCCAGGTCTTTGCTCACTGTTTCCTCTGCCTGAATTGCCTTTCGTCTCCTCTCCAAGTATCTAAATTCCATCTGCTTGCCCACAGGCCTTTCTGTCTCTGAAGCTTGTCTCAGTCTGCCCAAAGGGCAATGAGTCCATTTTTGTTCTCCTGAGAAAGGAGTATTTAGAGCAAGTACTGTGCATCTTTCCTTTTACAAAAAATATTGAATTTATTTGGGTGACATTGGCTAATAAAATTATATAGGCTTCAAGTGTACAATTCTATAATACATCATCTGTGTATTGTATTGTGTGTCCTCCACCCAGAGTCAAGTCTCCTTCCATCACCATTTATCCCCCACTTTACCCTCTTCTATCTTCTCCCACCCTCCTTTCCTTCTCATAATCACCATGATGCTATCTGGGTCTCTGAAATTTTTTTTGCTTAATCCCTTCACTTTTTCACCTTAACCCCTCAACCCCTCCCCTCTGTCAGCCGTCAGTCTATTTTCTGTATCTATACATCTGTTCCCATGTTGTTGATTTGTTTGTGAGCCTCCCTTTCCTCACCTTTAAAGTGAATTTAATGAAAGAACTGGACTCATAGGATTGTGAGAATTAAATGAGATAATAAGTGAAAATGCTCATCACACACGAAGCACAGCCTTTGTCACTCAAGGTGTTTCAGCAATATGTGAGAGTGGCATTTAACAAATGCATATTGAAGGAATACATGATGGAAAAGATTTTTCACATGTTTACCTGAACTTTCAAAAAGCAAGTGAATACTCTACCAGTTTCACTGGAAAAGTAATTAAACATTTGCTTGTCAGGGACTCAGACAATTCTTAGTGAGGAAAGGTGCCCTGTCTAGTCCCATGATGTCTCCCAGCCCTTGGTAGAGTTTCTGGAAAAAGTTCTATGCCTGTTGAACTAGTTCTGGGGTGAGGCAACATGACCTGTAGGGGAAGCAAAATTGTCAGCTGAACTTCAGTCAATGAGGCCAAGTCCCCTGTAGATGTGTAGAAGGGTGGATGCCTTGTATAGAGGTGTGAGCACTGAACTCAGACCTGGGAATGTGAATTTTGGCCCAACCTATATCATTTACAAGCTCCTTGAGCTTTATGATTTTCCTAGCCTTTGTGTCCTGTGATTTGTCCTCTGGGAAAAGAAAGAAAGAAAGAAAAGTCTAATCTCTCTGGTCTTGTCAACCAAGCTCTCTGGGAATTCAACAGTATATACAAGCACTATCCTGGGTTAGAGGAGGTTCCTTTGAGTTCAGCTGTTTTCTTGCTAAATGTCAATTCTGTGTTTCTGGTTGGCAAATCTATATGCCTAGAGGGTTGTAAAATTACCTATGTTTTTTCAAATTCTGCTGGGATTTTATGAGAATGTAATATAGCAAACTAATTTTCTTCTCAACAGCCACTTTCCAACTGCGAAGTTCTTTATATCCAGAGCCTGCCAAGGCTTCTTTTTGGGAAAGCCTAGCCATAATCCAATCTGTGTCCATAAACATTGGTTAGGACTTTTTGGTGGATTCATTTTTATATTCATGTTTTAAATTAATTTATTTTCCAATTACAGATGATATACAATATTATATTGGTTTCAGGTGTACAACATAGTGATTAGACATATACATGTATACACACACACATATACATATATATGTGTGTGTATGTGTGTATATATATATATATATATATACTTTACAAAGTATTCACCATATAACTCTGACACTACATAGTTATTATAATATCATTCACTGCATTCCTTATGCTGTATTTTACATCCTGTGCTTATTTTTATAACTGCTATTTGTACTTCTTAATTCCTTTCACCTTTTTCACCTGATATTTAACTGAGTTGGTAAATGTAGCTCTAGCTCATTTTAATTTTGTTATGATTTCTTTTCGTATTTGCAACTTATCTTTCTTCTGATCATCTGGAGTTTTGCCATTTCCATTTCTACAGAACAAATAATTAGTATTTTTGTACCTGTCTCCTAAGAACATGTGCCTGGATATCTAGGGTCACCATCTATGAGTAGAGTTATTGAGTACATCTTCTTAGATGTGCTCTGTTTAATTTATAAAAATTGGATCATTCTGCACACAATACGCAATGTATATTTTGTTCTTTTTTCTAATTAACAACAAAATTTCCTCAACTCATATACCTCTAATGCTTTCTTTATGAAGGCTAAGTGGTGTTCCTTGCAGTGGCTTTACAACAATCTTTCATGTATCCATCCTTTGGCTGATTACAGTGTTTGTCCAAATCATTTCCTCCTCTACAAACAATGCTGCAATAAAAGTTCAATTATTAGGCCCTGGCTGGTAGCACAGTGGGTAAGGCGCCGGCCTGCGAACCCAAAGGTCGCAAGTTCGATCCCCCAGCCAGGGCACATAACCAGGTTGCAAACCAGGTCTCCAGTCAGGTCTATGGCTGGAGGCAGGTGAAGCACAACCATACATTGATGTCTCTCTCCCTCTCTGCCTCTCTCCTTTCCCCTCTTTCTAAAAATAATGAAATAAAATCTTTAAAAAAAAAAGTTCAATTATTATTTTACATGGATTTTTAAAAATGAGCACTATATTCAACTGAGTATGGGAGCTTAGTTTATATTCATGATAAACTATTTAAAACTCTTCTTTATTCAGTTGAAATCAAGGTAATTCATTACTTTTTCCTGAATCTTAAATAGGAAGCAAAGGCTTGCCTGATTAAATCATTTTATGACATATAATGTTGGCTGAAGCTTATACCAAAGCCACTGAATGGGGCATTACTGAATGGTTTCCAACAAGTGACTGGTATGATTAGAGGTTTGGAGAATGGATTGTGGGGGATGAAAGAATGTGGGCTGAAAGATTTGATTAGAGGTTGTTGCCCTTTTCCAGGCATTAGTTAGTGGTGGCCTGAAATAGAGTGATGGCAGTGAAAATCATGATATGAGAATAGATATTGGAGCTGATTAGAAGACAGAATCAAGCCTTTGGGATTGCTTACATTTAGGCAGTGAGGGGGGAAAAACAGGTTAAGTGGGTTTCTCAGGGTTCTGGCTTTGGCAGGTGATAAGATTAGGAATGCAAGAAGAGATGCAGGTTGGTTGTCTTGCTCCTCTCTTGCTCTTCTCTTGGGTGCCTTGGCCTTCGGGAGTGGCTCTTTCTTTGGTCCACTCTCTGCAGAATCACAGGATTTGAAATGCCTGCAGAAGCCTTGCTAATCTCAGCCTCTCCCAACACACTGACCACAGAGTACTTAAGGTGCAGCCAGCCCTCAGAATTGTGGGAAGATTGGATATTGTCCATGGAATTTGTGTCTTATAACAGAGTCAAGGATAATATTATACTGGGTTTCCCATGGACTCTTTCTCAGAAGTATAAGTACCTTCAGAATCCCAAAAGTGAGGAGAGATTCAAGATGGAGGTGTAGATAGACATGCTGCCTCTCCCTCCACAACCAAAAACAATACATCTACCTCAAAACTAGAGACAACCAGAAATTCCAGAATATTGAACTGCATGGAAGTCCAACAAACAAAAGATAGAAGGAAGAAAGATTCATCCAGACAGGTAAGAGGGGTGAGCCACACACAGAGGAAGTGGTTTGGCAAGTGGATTGCCGGTACAGGTTGGCGATGCAGGTTGGTGGTTGCAGCAGTGCAGGTTGGCAATGCAATGGCTGCAGCCAGAGAGCAGCAGGGGTCGGGCAGCAAAAAGTGCAATCACAGTTAGGGGCACCAGTTGACTGCTCCTGGCACCAGACAAGACTCATGGTTCCAGTGCGGGAGGCAGAAAATAAAGCCATATTACTTCTTCTGACTGTGGAAACCAGCAGGGGTTGGGGCAGAGGAACTCTCAGTCTGACGGAAAACTCCATTTGTTAGAGGCCCCCATGGTCCTGAAACCACAGACAGGGCAACAACTAGAGAGGAGCTAATCCCATACAATGGGAGAAGTGCCTGGAAAGGGGGGGGGCAAGTGCTGAACAAGTGGCATAGTTCCCTCTCAGACCCTGCCCCACATACAGTGCCACAACTTGGTAAAACAGGTTGCCCCACACTGACGAATATCCAAGGCTCCGCCCCTTAAAACTTAACAGGTATGATAGCTCTACCTAAGAAACATGCACATAAGAACCTGTCAAGATGTGGAGACAGAGAAATATGGTTCAAAAAAGGGAACAAATCAAGGTCCCAGTGGCCGAACTAAGTGACAAGGAAATAGCCAGCCTGACAGATAAACAGATTGCCAGCCTGACAGGTGCACAGTTTAAAAGGCTGGTAATAAAGATGCTCACAGACTTGATAGATGTGCTTAAATACAGTAAACACATAAGGGAAAAAGTGAAGGCGAGGCCAAGTGAAACAAAGGAAAATGCACACAAAACCAATGGTGAAGGGAAGGAAACAGGGTTCAAATCAACAATTTGGAAGATAAGGAAGGAAGAAATAAACAGTCAACCAGCACAGAAAGTGGAAACAAGAATTTTTAAAAATGAGGACAGGCTTAGAAACCTCTAGTATGACTTTAAACATGCCAACATCTGAATCATAAGGATGCCAAAAGGAGACGAGGAAGGGCAAGAAATTGAAAACTTGTGTGAAAAGATAATGAAGGAAAACTTTCCAAATTTGCTGAAGAAAATAGACATACAAGTCCAGGACGCACAGAGAGTCCCAAAAAAGCTAGATCCAAATCGAACCACAACCACACCAAGATACATCATAATTAAAATGTCAAAGATTAAAGATAAGGAGAGAGTCTTAAAAGTAGCAAGAGAAGAGATACCTACAAAGGAGTTCCTGTAAGACTATCAACTGATTTCTCTAAAGAAACTTCGCAGGCAAGAAGTGCTCAGAGTGATGAAAAGCGAGGACCTACAACTAAGATTACTCTATTCAGCAAAGCTATCATTTAGAATGGGAGGGCAGATAAAGTGCTTCCCAGACAAAGTAAAGCTAAAGGAGTTCATCATCACCAAACCATTATGATATGAAATGTTAAAGGGACTTAGTTAAGAAAAAGAAGATCAAAACCATGAACATCAAAATTACAACAAACTCAAAACTATCAACAACAGAACCTAAAAAAAAAAAAAAAAAAAAGGAAAACAAAAACAAACCAAGCAAACAACCAGAATAGGACCAGAATCATAGGTATGGGGATCACTGGGAGGGTTATCAGCTGGGAGGGGGAAGGGGATGAAACAGGGAAATGGTGAGGGGTTAGGAAACATAGTTGGTGGGTGCAAGATAGACAGGGAAAGTTAAGAATAATAGAGGAAAGGGTAAAATCAGAGAACTTATACATACAACTCAAGGACATGAAGTAAGGGAAGTTGGGACTGCAGGAGGGAACAGGGGACTCAGGTGGAGGGGAAAAGAATTTGGGACAATTGTAACAGCATAATCAATAAAATATACCAAAAACAAACAAACAAACAAAAAAAATCAAAACCCAAAGTGAGAACATTAGCCAACTTTGCATTATCACAGAAGTAATGGTGCTTCCTAAAATTTACCCTGAGGTTCTTTGGGGTCTTCAAGGTACTGATTCACCTCTAGTGACATCAGAGATAATATGAACAAAAGGTGCCAAATATATTCATGAAATCAGCCCATGTTCTCTTGTGGACTGTAGTTGCATGCTACTGATAGGCTTTAGGGTCTCTCCTTGGTTATTCTTGGACATGCCCAAACCCTTTTCCATTGGGAATTCTAATCCTTCATGCTTTCCATTGAAGGATTGGAATGGCTCTGAGAGGGAGCTGGAATATCTGCCTCCTGAAAATAAAGTATGCAATTACATTCAAGTTCCCCCAGCTATTAACTGAAACAATTATTCTTAACAAATGAACAATGGTTGCATTTTTTTCTTCGCCATATACCTTGAATTCAGCCTATTATTATTCATAATATCAATAATAAATAACCTTTTCTGCCATATTTATTGTGTATTCTCTCTAGGTGGTCACTCTCATTAGGATGCCCAATGTAAATAGGAGGTATCTGATGCTGTGACAAGCACAGTAACTGATCTGATAACAAGTCCCTGACAGGTGTTAGGATTTTTGACTCACTTCCCCTGATACCATAAATGTTATTTTCTCTTCTGAGTCATTAATATCACAGTTCCTATTTTCACTACTTTGGTTTACAGCAGGGGTATCCAATTCATTTTCACCGGGGGCCACATCAGCCTCGAGGTTGCCTTCAAAGGGCCAAATGTCATTTTAGGACTGGATAAATGTAACTCCTCCTTAACAGTTAAGCAAGCTGGGTAGAAACAAGGTGCTGGGCTAAAGGTGCCTGCTGGATGAAACAAGGTGGAGGGCCGGATTCAGCCTGAGGGCCTTGTCTGCCACCCATGATTTACAGGGTTTCCTAACTAGATTTATGCAGCAGGCTCCTTCCTGGCTTTACCTCACCTCCAGTACATGTGAAGACAATAAGTTGCTCCTGCTCCTGAACAGGCCCTGACTCATTGTTCACCACCAGACTATACTCTTTAGGTATTGTGTGAGGCTCCTTGCTAGCTCAATAGAGCCTGGCAGCATATAGAAAGTCCTCAAAAAGTTGGACCTGATGGAATGAATGAACGTATGTAGCAATGAGGCAACCTATTTTTCTTTCACAGCATCTCTCAGCTGGAGCCTTGGTGTTTTTGCCATTTAGAGCCATGATTACCCAGGTTCTGAGCTTTTCCTGACCAGGCAGAGGGGACAGGCTATGGACACAGCCCCTTGGTGCTGTGCATGCCTATGTGCAATAACACATTTAGGTGTCCACCATTCATATGTGCACCAATGTTTTCTTACTCACCTCTCTGCTTGCTTTTTGTTCTGTGTGGAGGTTCCACATTGGTCTCTCTGTGTTAAAAAATCTATTCAGAACCTGGCTAATCAGGGCTTGGCATACATTATCTCATTTCATTTTTACAACCTTCCTAAAGAGTGAGTATTGGGGGAGGGCTGCTTGTGTGAAGGATTGGAAGTAACAACACAACTGAGGGAATCTCAACTGAGTATAATCCCAGTCTTCACCCCAGAGCATTCAGAATCCTGGATGGTTCTTAGGTTGGTTCTTATCTACAGGTCATCTCCACTTTTTCCACAGCTGCCTGGTGTTAAGGCTTCATGACTCATAGAAATCTCAATAACCTGTGATCTACAAAAGGGGGTCAACTTCATCCTCACAACATGTCTTCTGTCTGTCAGTGACCCAGGACTAGATGAACCAGTATGCTTCCTAAAAGGGATTGTGTGGGTCAGGAAATTTTTAGTATTAGTAGTTGTAATTCTGCCAGTTTACAATAAAAGCCCTTGAGGAGTATCAGGCTCCAATTGTTGATGAGTTTCTTTATACTAGCACCTACTAACCACAATAAGAAATTTATTTTCAACTGTAAATATCCCATTTTACATCCTTTTACGCTTGTATTACAATGGTGACATTAGAGATGGAGAGCAATGGGCAGTGTTAGAGATAAACATGTGGTAAAATAGACTATATTTAGTATCCTATTGGCTATGGGAAGCAAGAGAAAGGGAAGAGTCCAGAATGAGCCAAGTGAGTGTTTGTTTAGTTTTTGCTTTACATAGTTAATAGGGTGCTGGCACCATTTCCTTAGGCAGATAATTTAAAAGGAGGAACAGGTTAATGAGGGAAAATGAAAATTAATTCAGTTTTGGGTATTATGAAGTTGAGGTACCCTGGAACACCTGAGTTGAGATGCTCATTAGATAGGCAACTGAATGAAGGAGTCTAGAATTTCTAAAGACATCCAGGATACAGTTAAGAGATCCAGGAGTCACTAGCACATAGATGATAAATTAAAGAAAAAGGGTGAAGTCACCTAGACCAAAAGCTTAAGTGAAATAGTATAAGAATGAGCAAGTCTACCATTTAGGGTTTAGGAAGAAAGTGAGAATTCACAATGTTTAGGAAGTAATGTAAGATATTGAAAAACAATTAAATAACGAGTAAGTCATTTTATATTTAATAGAGTCAATTTTCTTTTATTACTCCAGTAGTAGTAATCTTTCAATAAGATGCTTGGCTTTGAAAACTCTGAAAAAAGTAAAGTGACTTTTCTACATTAGTAAGGCAATATTATACAGTTATTCTACACTCAAGTAAGTAAATTTCTTTAGTTGCTTACATAGCAAATTCATTGTTTCAGGCCCACAGATATATTTCTAAATCATGATTTTTCTTCTCAGACACTCTTTGCAACCCCAACTGCCTTAGTCTTGTGGAGCTGTCATAACAAATTACCATAGATTAAGAGATTGAAACAATAGAAATTTATTTTGACATTGTTCTGGAGACTGAAGTCTGAGATCGAGGTCCAGTAGGGTCACATTCTAGTTAAGGCTATCTTCCTGGCTTGCAGGTATGTGCCTTTTGTGTGTGCAGGTGCTCACATGACCTCTTTGTGCACCCACAGACAGTGAGCAAGCTTGCTGGTGTTGCTTCTTATAAATACACTAATCCTATTGGATCACGATCCCCTTATAACCTCATTTAACCTTAATTACTTCCTTAGAGGCCCCATCTACTAAATATAGTCTTGTGGATTAGGGCTTCAACACAGGAGTTTTGGGGAAACATGAATAATATCCATATTCAACCCCTTCAGATAGCCTACTGCCAAGAAACACAAAACCATGCCAGAAGGGAAAAAGCTAACAGGAAAAGTGTCAGGGAGAAAGAAAAGCAGAGGCTGCATTAGGTTCTAAACTGTTCTGTGCCTTTCCTACTCCCAACTAGTTTACAGTTACAAACTAAACACTTTCCATTACATTCAGTATTTCTTTCCAGATAACTTTACAAATTACAGTTTCCACCCAAACAGAACTATTTGTGGTCACATGAGTACACAATCATAGGCCAAAATTGTGCCATGCCATTCAAATTTTTCATTTAACTTTATTTTTAATTAAATTTTATATTCAATATAATGTATTAATTTCAGAAATACAATGTAGTTGTTAAACAATCATATGCCCTACAAAGTGTTCCCCCTGATATTTCCACTACCCAACTGGCACCATACATAGTTATTACAATATTATTGACTATATTCCTAATGTTGCACTGTGCGTCCCAGTGAGTGACTGTTTTGTAACTACAAATTTGTACTTGTTAATCCCTTCACCTTTTTAACCCAGTCTTCCAACCCCATCTACTCTGAAAACCATCAATCTACTCTGTTTGTTTGTTTATTTGTTCTTTATTTTCCACATATATTGAAATCATAGGGTAGTTGTCTTTCTCTAATTTATTTGACTTAGCATAATACCCTCTAGGTACATCCATAATGTTGCAAATGGTAAAATGTCGTTCTTTGTAAATAGCTAAGTAAATCTATATACACTACAGCTTGTTTATCCACTTGTCTTTTGATGAGCACTTGGTTTGCTTTCATATATTGGTTATTGTAAATAATACTGCAATGAACCAAGGGGTGCATGTATTCTTTCAAATTGATATTTTGGGTTTCTTCAAATATACACCCAGAAGTAGAATTGCTGGGTTATAAGGCAGATTCATTTTTTAATTTGGGGGTATCCTCTATGCAGTTTTCCATAATGGTTTCTCCAATCCTCATTCGCATTAAAAGTGCACAAGAGTTCCCTTTTCGCTACATCCTTGACAGCATTTGTTGTTTGGGAATTTATTGATGACAGCAAGTAAGAGGTGATATCCCTGTGGTTTTAATTTGCATTTCTAGCATAATTAGCGACATTGACCATCTTTTCATATGTCTATTGGCCGTCTATATGTTCTCTTTGGAAAAGTGTCAATTCAGGTCCTCTGCCTATTTTTTAATTGGATTATTTGTTATTTTGGTGTTGAGTTGTATGAGGGCTTTATACATTTTGAATAATAACCCCTATTGTATCATGTAAACATTCTTCCATTTAGTAGGTTGTCTTTTCATTTTGTTGCTGGTTTTCTTTGCTGTTTTAAAATGTTTTAGTTTGATGTAGTTTCATTTGTTTATTTTTTATTTTGTTTCTCTTGCCCAAGGAGATATATTAGGGAAAAAATATTGCTAAAAACATGTCAGAAAACTGCCTATGATTTCTTCTAGGAGTTTTAAGGCTTAAGGTCATACATTTAGGTCTTAAATCCATTTTGAGTTTTCTTACATAAGGTAATAGAAGGTGGTCTAGTTTTATTTTTTGCATGTATTTGTCAAATTTTTCTAGCACCATTTATTGAATTGGCTGTCTTTACCCCATTGTATGTTCTTGCCGCCTCTGTCAAATATCAATTGACCATATAGGCATAGGTTTATGTATGGGTTTTCTAGTCCTTTCTATTGATCTATGCATCTGTTTTTATGCCAGTGCCATACTCTTTTAATTACTATACACTTGTAGTATAGTTTAATATCAGGTAGTATCATGCCTTCAATTTGCCCCTCTTTTCCAAGATTGCTATGGCTATTTTAGGTCTTATGATTTCATATAAATTTTTGGATTATTTTTTCTAGTTCTGTGAAAAATGCCATTGGTATTTTTTAAATAAGAATTGCATTGAATCTATAGAATGTTTTGGGTAGTATAGACATTTTAAATGATGTTAATTTTTTCCTATCCACGAGCACAATATATGCTTCCATGTATTTGTGTCTTCTTCAGTGGCTTATAATGTTCCAAGTACAAACATTTTACCACATTGGTTACATTTATTACCAGCTATTTTATTTATTTAAAGCAATTGTAAATGGTGTTGTTTTCTTAGTTTCACTTTCTAATAGTTCATTATTGATGTATAAAATGCAATGGATTTCTCAATATTTCTATCCTGCAAATTTACTGAATTCATTTATCAGTTTTAGTAATCTTTAGGTTAGTGTATATATAGTACCATGCCATCTGCAATTAATGACAGCTTTACAGCTTCCTTTGCAATTTAGATGCCTTTTCTTTCTTCCTCTTATTTGATTGCTGTGGCTGAGACTTCCAGCACTATGTTGAATAAGAGTGTGAAAGTGAAAATCCCTGTCTTGTTCTTGATCTTAAGGGAAACTCATTTAGTTCTTCCCTGTTCAATATGATATTACATGCAGGTTTGTCATATATGGTCTTTATTATATTAAAATATTTCCCTTTTAGTCCCATATTGCTAAGAGTTTTTATCATATTATAAATGAGGTGCTAGGTTGTGCCAAATTCTTTTCCTGCATTTATTGATATGATCACGTTATTTTATTCTTCATTTTTTAATGTGGTATATCACATTAATTGCTTCATGGATATTGTACCAACTTTGCATGCCTGGAATAAATTCCACTTGATCTTGGTGTATGATGTTTTTAAAGTATTGCTAAAATTTTGTTGAGAATTTTTGCATCTATGTCATTAAGATATTGTTCTACCCTGGCTGGTAGCACAGTGGATAAGGTGCTGGCCTGTAAACCCAAAGGTCGCTGGTTCGATTCCCCAGCCAGCACACATAACCAGGTTGCAAGCCAGGTATCCAGCCAGGTCCATGGCTGGAGGAAGGTGAAAGGCAACCATACATTGATGTTTCTCTCCCTCTGTGCCTCTCTCCCTTCCTCTCTCTCTGGAAATAATAAATAAAATATTTAAAACAAAAAAAAAGAATATTGTTCTATAATTTTCTTTCTTTGTAATGACCTTATCTGGTTTGGAATCAGAATAATGCTGGTCTTGTAAAATTAACTTGGGAGTTTTCCATCCTCTTGAATTTTTTGGAATAGTATGAAAAGGGTAAGTGTTAATTCTTGGAATGTTCAGCAAAAGGATAACTGAAGCCATCTAGTTCACAACTTTTGTTTGTTGTGGGGTTTTGTTTGTATTACTGTTTCAAATTTATTTGTTGTAATCAGTCTATTCATAGTTTATATTTTCTAATTCAGTTTGAAAGATTGTATGTTTCTTTAAATTTATTCATTTCTTCCAGATTGTATAATTTTGGGGTCTATAATTGTTTGTAATATTTTCTTATAATTCTTTGTATTTCTGTGGCGTCATTTGTTACCTCTTCTTTTATTTTATTTATCCAGGTTCTCTCTCCTTTTTCTTGTTGAGTTTGGTTAAGGTTGTCAGTCTTGCCTATCTTTTCAAAGAACCAGCTCTTGGTTTTAGGGTCTAAGATGGCAGCAGAGTAGGTGGAAGCTATTCTAACCTCCTCCCAAGACCAAACTGAAATTACCACTAAATTATAAAAGAGCCAGCTTTGGTTTCACCGAACTCTTGCAATGCTTTTTAGACTCTTCTGTTTTATCCACTGTGATCTTTATTATTTCATTCCTTCTGCTCACTTTGGGATTTATTTATTTATTTAAGTACCTGTAGGTGTAATGATAGATGTTTGAGATTTTTTTGATTTTAAAAAATTTTAATTTAACCTTTATTTTTTACATTTTTTAAATTTAATTTTATTGTTATTGTATTACATTCATCCCCTTTTTCCTCCCATCTGTCCCCTTCCCCACCCACCCACTCCCCCATAAAAGTCAATTGAGATTTTTTTGATTTTTGATGTAAGCCTGTATTGCTATGAATTTTCCAGCTTAGGACAGCTTTCGCTGTGTCCCATACATTTTGGGTTGTGCTTTCATTTTCATTTGTCTCAAGGTAACTTTTTATTTCTTCCTTGATCTCATTGTTGACCCATTCACTTCTCAGTAACATGCTATTTAGCCTCTATGCATGTGTATGCTTTCAGGGTTGTTTTTTTGTTTGTTTGTTTTTGTTTTTATGTGTGTGTGTGTGTGTGTGTGTAACTGAATTCTAGTTCATTACATTGTGGTTGGAGAAGATGCTTGATGTGTTTTTAATCTTTTGAAATATATTGAGACTTGCTTTGTGTCCTAACATGTGGTATATCCTGGAAAATGTTCCATGTGCACTGGAAAAGAATGTATATTCTGCTGCTTTGGGATGAAATTCTCTAAAAGTATCAATTAAATCCACCCAGTCTAATGTGTCATTTAAGGTCATTGTTTTCTTGTTAATTTTTTGTTTGGAAGATCTTCCATTGATGTCAATGGGATGTTAAAATCCCCTACTATGACTGTATTACTGTAGATCTCTCCCTTTATGTTCATCAATTTTGCTTTATATATATCAAGGTGCTCCTATGTTGAGAGCATAAATGTTTATAAGGGTTATATATTCTTGTTAAATTGATCCTCTTATCATTGTTTAATGTGCTTCTTTGTCTCTTATCATAGCATTTGTTTTAAAGTCTGATTTGTCTAGTATACACATTGTTACCCCAATTTTTTGCGTTTTTTGCATTTATATTAAATTTCTTTTTCCAATCTTTTACTTTTTGTCCGTATTTATTTCTGAGGTGTATCTCTTGTAACTGATATAAATATATATATATATAGTTTTCTTATCCATTTATATACCCTATGTCTTTTATTGGAACATTTAATCCATTTACATTTAAAGTGATTATTGATAGATAATTTGATAGATAATATTGATAGTATATTTGTTGCCATTTTATTTTTTATAATTTTGTTTCTCTTTTTTTCTTTCTTCTTCTTAAAGAATCCCTTTAACATTTTTTGTAATACTGGTTTAGTGTTGATGAAATTCTTTAGCTTTTTCTTGTTTGGAAAGCTATTTCTCCTCCAATTTTAAATTATAGTGTTTCTATGTAAAGTCACCTTAGCTGTATGTCCTTGCTTTTCATTACCTTGAGTTTTTTGTGCCAATCCCTTCCAGCCTGCAATGTTTCTGTTGAGAAATCAGTTGATGTTCTAATAGGAACTCTCTTATAGGTAACTAACTGTCTTTCTCTTGCTTCTTTTAAAATACCCTCTTTGTCTTTAACCTTTACCATTTTAATTATGATATGTGTTGGTGTAGACAGTTCACCTTGTTTGGGTCTCTATGCTTCCTGGACTTGTGTATATTTTTCTTTCAGTAGTTATGGATCTTTACTCTCGCTTCTCCTTCTGGTATCACTACGATGTGGGTCTTGTTATGCTTGATGTTGTCCCAGACTTTCCTCATTTAAAAAAGTATTTTTCTTTTTGCTGCTCAATTGAGATTCCCTGCTACCTTGTTTTCAAAATGCTGATTCTATCCTCTACTTCATCTGACCTGCTGTTGATTGCTTCTAGTGTGTGTGTGTGTGTGTGTGTGTGTGTGTGTGTGTGTGTCTTAAGGTTTTATTTATTGCCCTGATCATTGTGGCTCAATTGGTTGAGCATCATCCTGCAAAGTGAAATGTCACCAGTTCAATTCCCAGTCAAGGCACATGCGTGGGTTGTGGGCCTGGTCCCTGATTTGGGCATGTGTGAAAGGCAACACTGATGTGTTTCTTTCACACATCAGTGCTTCTCTCCTTCTCTTTCTCCTTCCCTTCCCTTTTCTCCAAATATAACTAAATAAAATCCTTTTTTAAGAAAAACTTTTAGAAAAAAAATACTCTGAGTCAAACATTTGGATCATGATGCTCTCCCATATGCAGAAGGTACTTAAATTGATTTGAGAAAATAATAGAAAATATAAAAATGTATAATAGGCTCAGTAGGATGGTTAGTTTCATGAAACTTTTGTTTTAGTTTGTATCACAGATAAACTGTATTGCACACATCCAAGCTGGGGACACAATCCAGGCATGTGCCCTGACCAGGAATCGATCTGGCAACCTTTCACTTCACAGGAAAATGCTCAGCCAACTGAGCCATGCTGGTTGAGGCCCTTTTAGTAGATTCTTTATTTCAACTATTGTGTTCTTCATTTTTGACTGATTTATTTTTATGGTTCTATGTCCTTTTTATGTTTATTATCTTTTTTTAAGTTCTCACTAAGTTCATCCATTCTTTCTCTAAGTCTCTTGAATAGCCTTATAACCATTATTTTGTTGCCTCCATTGAATTTAGTTCTTCTTTGGGGATTTGTCCAATTCTTTAATTTGGGACATGTTTCATTGTCACCCATTTTGTCTTTCTCTCTGTTTTTGTTGTTGTGTATTAATTAGATCTTTTATGTTTTGGTATGGTGGCCATATATAGTAGGTGCCCTATGGTGCTCAGTGGAGAAGTCTGCCTGATTACCTGAGCTAGGTGCTCCAGGAATGTAGTATCTTGTGTGAGTTATATGAATCATTCTGTTATAGTTCAGCCTCGATTGCTGTTGGCCTGTCTGAGGTTGACCCTCAGGCTTGTTTTGAGAATTGACCCTAACCACAGAACATGAGCTTCTATGCTGAATCTGACTCCATGAAGCAGAATTATCAATAGCAGGGTCTGGTGCCTGCTGTTATCTCCTTTTGGATGTGCTGCTTGTAGAGCTAATTGGGTCATGCTCTGATGTGTCCTGAAGGCTGCCACCTTGTGTGTGATTCTGGGGTCTCTTGGGAGGGCCTTTGTCAGACACTGCTTATGACCAGCTCTGGGCTACCTGTTTGGATCCACAAGGTGATCCATTGTTTGTGGTCTCCTCTTCTGGGCATTGGTGCTCATGGGAGGAGCCAAGCTGTATACTAAGGCCATCTTCCACCAGCCCTGAGTCCAGAGGCAGGTCACCAAAGGTCCAAGGCACCCTGGAATTCACCTCTGCTTGCCAGCTATCTGTTAGGCTCAGTCACTGAAGGAGCCTCTGGCAGTACATGAACTGCATGTGGTATGTTCTCAGTGAGTCACCAGGTAGGGGCAAGTGGTGTTCACCAAGTTGGTATAGATTCAAGCTCAATGCCAGTGCTCAGTCAGAGACCCCTTAGCAAAAGCCTCAGGGTACACCATTGTCAGCCATCACCTACCTGGAGCCCACAGACTTTTCTGATGGGTTGGGATCTCAGGTAGTCATCAGAGATCCAGCAGAAGCCAGCAGAGTTTATTAAGGCTAGAACAGACCAAGATTTGGCCATGAGGAGGGAGGGCTATGCACAGGAATGGTGACACCATTTGGGCATGTGAGGGGAAAATGGCCCTTGTCCTTGAGTCACACAACTCAGTTTCTTCTCGTGTGTCCCTGCCACACCACACCCCCCAGTAGATTTTCCCAGACCTCCTTGAGATCCCCCTATGAAAGTCTGTACCATAGGTCCAGACTGGCTGTTACCAGATGACTCCTCTGCAGAGCTTGAACTTGGCAGGGCAGGGATGCAGGGAGTTGGAAGGGTGGGGCTAGTTCATTCCCTCAGGCTTATTGCATATTGAGTGGAGTGCTCAACCTAGGAAAGAAAAGACTACCTCTGTGGTTGGTGTGGGAGAGGAGCTGAGCACAGGAACATTGGTGGCTGTCCCTTCAGCCCTCTCTGAAGCTGTTGCAGGAGAAACTCAGTTCTTCTTGCTGATTCAGTAAAGAATTATAGATCAGCACATCTATCAGTGTGCAAGCACGTTTATTAGTGATATGGAAGAGAAAAGGCATAGGGTTAGGGCAGGGCAGGACAAGGTAAGGATGGCAAGAGCAAAGGTGGCAAGAGCATTAATTAGGTCCTTTGTTTTGAGGACTTACATAGCAGGATGGGGGTGAGGGAGTTACATATTGATAGGTGGGGAAAAGTGGTACCAACTTTCCCTGAGAGGATGGACTACCCAAATGTAGGTATGTGTGGGGATCTGTTAGCCCAAATTTGTATCTTGCTCCAGACCACATTTGGTCATCTTATAAAACAGATATGCAACAGGAGGCAGTTAATTAAAGTTGGGGCAGTTACCCAGTTATTTGTGTGTGTGTGTGTGTGTGTGTGTGTGTGTGTGTTTCTGTAAGTATTAGGGACCCACTTGTAAAATAAATAGTAACCAGAGGTAGGCAATTAACCAAAGTTGTTTTATGGGCTTCTTTATGCACGATGTAGACCCACTCCTCTTCCCCCGTCCAGGCCTTGGGATGAATACACAGTTTCAAAGGCTTTCCTTCCCAGATAGTGGAAACAATATATAGAATTTCAAGGACTGACCTCCTCCCATGCTAGCATGATGTTTCTTGTGATGTTAGAACACCGGCAATATTAATGGAACAGGCTCCAGACTGCTAAGTTAGTGGGAGAGACGTATTTCCCACCTCCTTTCTGCCTTGTCTTACTATCTATCCTACCTAACAAAGCTACTAAGCCCAGTCTCTCCTTACGTGGCTCCAGTCTGCTCCAAGCCCTTTGCTGTTCTCCAGAATCTGAGATGAGTGGGCTGCATTATGAGACTTTGTGAGTTGGCCTTTTGGGAGGGTGCCTCAGTTTCTAGCAGACTCCTCTCTCCCTGGCAGAGAGAATCTCCACTGATTTTCACACCAGATGTTATGTGGGCTCTCTTTCCTGACCTGGTGTTTTATGCTGGGTGCCTGGCATGGGGTTGAGACCCCTCATTCCTCAGTGGGGACTTTTGCATCTAAGATATTCCTTCAGATTCTTTATTTTTATTTATTATTTTTAGAGAGAGAAGAAGAGAGAGAGACATCAATGGTTGCCTTTCACCTGTCTCCAGCTATGGACCTGACTGGAGGCCTGGCTTCCAACCTGGTTATATGCTCTGGCTGGGAATCAAACCAGCAACCTTTGGGTTTGCAGACCAGCACTTTTCCACTGAGCCACCAGCCAGGGCCTTCCTCCAGATTCTTTTTTTTTTTTCTTTTAAGTTTTTTTTTGTTTTTTTTTAGATTTTATTTATTATTTTCAGAGAGAGAGGAAGGGAGAGAGGCAGAGAGGGAGAGAGAGACATCAATGTATGGTTGCCTTTCACCTGCCTTCAGCCACAGACCTGGCTGGAGACCTGGCATGCAACCTCATTATGTACCCTGGCTGGGGAATCGAACCAGCAACCTCTGGGTTTGCAGGTCGGCGCCTTATCCACTATGCTACCAGCCAAGTTCCAGATTCTTAACTGCTATATGTGGGTATGGGGCCAGCCCATTTTTAATTTTGGCCCTTTCTGCCAGTCTTGATGTGACTTCTGTAAATCCTTGGTTTGTCTTTTGTTCGGCTAGTTTTTAATTGGCTATTGAGATTGATTGTTCTATAGTTGTAATTCTGGTTTGGGCCTGGGAGGAAGTAAATATAATTTCCAAGTACTCTGTCACCATCTTGGATCCCATAACAGTCACAACTTTTGAGGGAATACATTTTTTGTCATGAATTTTGAATATTTGTGCCCCCTAAACAAATGCACTCCACAGAGTTTCACCAACTTGTCCATAGCTAACTACTGTTAATAATTATTTTTAGTTTTTTTCTCATGCTTTTTCTGTACACTTACATACAAAGGTGTTTGTGAACTTGCAAAAGCTCACTCTCTTTAGATTATGTAACCCCAACATCACATGACAGATCTTCAACTCAAGTACCTTTGATTAGCTGCAGAGAGTGCTGCTAAGTAGATGAAGTGTTTATGGCCAGGATGTGAACCATCAAAAACAAAGAAACAAACACGCACCAAAAACCTGAAACTGGTAACTCCAGTAAGGAGGAAGATTTGGAAGGGAATCTGAGCTTGGAACCAAAAGTTAGGTCCTGAGATTGTCCCTGGAGGACTGGGCATTCTCATCTTTCCCTTCTTTCACAGGTTTTGTGACAATTTTGGCATGTTATATATTCATTTACTCTTCTGCTATGTGATCATGATCAGCAATGCTGACAAATAAAAGAGAAAACAATGCCACTCACATTTCCAAAGATTATTTTCAATCTTTCAGTTTTTCCATACAATATTCTCATGGTAAAAAAAAATGTATGTATATAATTATTTTACTAGCTACATAGAATTTTATTTCAAATTTTGACAGACATCCTGTTCTTTCACAGAAACAGCATGCTCATTCCACAAAAAGTGCATGCTATCTGTACAATTATCTAACTTGTTAACTATGAATAATTGCCCACACAGTATCCTTCAAAAAGAGAACTATTAGAGGAAACTGGTAAAGTGATGGTTCCATGGAGGAGAACACTGGGGCATTAGATAGGATTGCTGCATCCTTTAATCATTACATCATCTTCCATAGGTATCTTTTCATATCTGCATCATCTACAAAATTGGGTGATACAACCCATCTCTTCTTAATCATAAAAAAGAAAAAAAAAAAAAAATTTCCACAGGGTCTCCTCTCCTCTGCCATCTAAGGGGAGGCAGTAGTACACAGTGATTAAAGGCATGGGCTCTGAAAGGAGACTACCTTGGATCAGTTCTAAGTTCCACCATACATGAGACTGCAAATCTTGGTAAGATGCAGAATCTTCCTGTGCCTCAATGTCATTACCTGTGAAGTCATGCTGAGGATTAAATGAGTTAATATGTGTAAAGCACTTAGAATAATGCCTGATTTGTGTTGCATGTATAAATAATATAAACTGTCCTGGATTGCTGAATAGGTGTTTCCAGTTACACCTAAAAATTAAGCACCAATCTCAGGATTCACCCTCAATATCTAAATTTTCCTACTATTCAGCAATTTATGAAATTTCATGGACTTCCTATCTCTTCTCCTTCCATAACATCTAGTCCAGAATAGAATTGTAGTAACAATACAAACCTTACCACTTATTGAATACCTACTATTTGCCAGGCACTTTATTTATTTAGGAACTATACATACTGAACATTTTTTATTTGCCAGGCATCAGCCTACTCATTGGGATTTTAAGGATGAGGTCACAGTCTATTAGTGGAGACAGAGAATTGGAAAAACTAAGCATGACAGGTGCTGTCTTTGATTAGGAGAATCCTCGATGAGGCATATGGGCATAAAGCAGGGAAATCATTCTAATATAGTGTGGTCCAGGAATGTATCTCTGAATAAATAAGTAAGTTTTAGACTAAGACCTGAAAATTCAGTAAGAGTTAAGCTGGGGAAGGTCAGAAAGTGTACCAAACAAATGGAACAGTATTATTAAAGACCTGGAAATCAAAATAAACAGGAATTTGGGATTTTGTTTGTTGTAAACCATTCTCTATAGGGGCCAGATTATATTGCCTTTATATGCTTTATATTACACTGTATCATAATTTATTTCACCATAACCTTGCTGCTGAATATGTAGAGTATATGTTCACACTTAGAAGCAATGTTCTGGCCATCATTCTGTTTATACACATTTGTACATATGTCCACTTCCTACTTAGAATATATTTCTAGTCATGGAATTTCTGATTCAGGTGCTTTTACACATTTAAACTTCGTTGCAATATTTAACTTAACTTCCTTAAATGGTTGTGCCATTTCATAGTATCATCAGTAGTGTGTAGAAAATAAATTCTTTGCCACATATACCAGCCTTAAGCAGTCAAGTACGTTACAAATTAGCAGTCTGATAGGTGAGATACAATATTTCCTTGTTGCTTATACTACAAATTTTAGGTATCATTGGCATGTAATTTAGCAAGTTTTGACATGTGTACACTTCCATTTCCTCCAAATCTTTACCAACCCTCATTATTTTCTGTTTTTCCTATTATTTATAGCCATGCTTATGAGTGAAAAGTGGTATGTCATTGTAGTTTTGATTTGCATTTCCTGATTTGTGCTTAGTTGTCTTTTTGCTGTGACATGTTATGATGTCATTTTCATTTCTACATATTCTATGGAAATTTTGTTTGTGGTTACTGTGGAGAGTACCTAAAATACTTCAAAGTTATGATAATCCATTTTAAAGTGGTAAAATTAATTTAAATCACATACAAAATTTCTACTCCCTTATTGCTCTGCCCCAAGTTTGTTACTAATGTCATAAGTTATATATTTAAATAGTATTGCATACCCTTTAACATAGTTTTATAATTTTTATGCTTTTGGCTTTTAATCCTCTGAAAAATTAAAGGGGAACTTACAAACCAAGATACGGTATTCTTCATATCTTCCTGGTTCTTATTCATAGTTTCTATGTCCTTTTTATGCTGCTGTAGTTCCCACTAAGTTCCTTGCAGCTCCCATAAAGTTCCTTGTAGTTATTACTGAGTTCTTAGAGCATCTTTGTAACCATTAGTTTGAACTCTATGTCTCATAGATTGCTTGCTCAATTTTGTTTAGCTCTTTTTCTGGGGCTTCCTTCTTTCCTTTCAATTGGGGATTCTTTATTGTCTTCAGTTTAGGTGATGCTTTTTGTTTGTTTCTGCATCTCAGGTTGCTCTGCTTTGCCTGCTGTCTTCATGGGGTGGCCTTCTGTGGTAGGAGTTCTGTGGGATTCAGTGGTGCAGCCTCTTTGATCTCCTGAACTGGATGCTCCAGGGTTGCCCTTCACTCAGTTTATATGGGCTCTCTTGCTATACTTTGGCTTTGATTATTGTTGACTCAATCCTTGATGGGTTCTCCCCTCCAGCCAGCTGACTGGGATTCACAACCCCCCACACCACATCTTGTGCAGTTGTACAGGTGCAGTTAACAAAGAAAACTGCCCAGGAAACCAAACCCACACCAGCAAAAATACCCCCCAACCACATCAGCAATATCAACAGCAATTGAGAAAAACTGGAGACAAATTAAGAATATTATAAACTAGGAAAAAAAGGGAATATGAGATTACTAAAGGAGAGAAAATTGATTTTGAGTGGGAAGAGGGAGAAATAATAGGAGTAGAGAATAGAAACAAGGCAAAAAAGGAGAGAAAATAATATTTAAAATATAAGTAAAACAGGGAAGGGAGATGGCACAATTGACTATGAAAAGAGAAATGTATAATATAAGGTTTGAAATAAAATTTAAAATGTAGCAAACCAAAGGGAACTAATTGCAGAAAAAACACAAAAGACCAATAACAATGACAGGTGTGAAAAGATTAATAAAGGTGGAAAGAGAATGAGAATATTATATGAAAGATAACAGAGAATATGAGATGTCTACAGTGAAGAAAAATGATTTGAGAGGGTGTGGGCAGGGAAATAATAAGAGTAAGGAATAGAATGCAGGTTAAGAAAGGACAAAAAATTCCAAACTCAAATAAGCAACAGCAAGAAGAATGCAAAATGGAGTAAGACAGGGGAGAATAACCTATGAGATTTGAAATTTTAAAAAATAGTGAACAAATAAGAATACAGTTGAAGAATAGCAATAACCATAATATCCATGTCAAACAAGCCACAATTTATAAAGGTGGAAAGAAAACGAGCCTATTATAAGAAGGAGGGAAAGACTGTGAGCTGACTAAAGGAAGAAAAATGCTTTTGAGAAGATAGAGGGAAGAGAAATAGTAAGAGTAAGGAATAGGAATAAGGCATAGTGTAGTGGGAAAATAAAATTTACAACAATAAGAAAGGGCAGGAAGAAGGCAAAATGGAGTAAGACAAGGGGAGGGTACAATGTGAAATTTTAAATAATAAAATAAAAATAATATAAAATCTAAATAGAAAGAATAAAAATAAAATACAAAGACAGTGAGTTCGTTGGAATACAACTGAAGCAATAGAAGAAATATTAAAAGGCTATGTGAAGGAAAGAAAAAAATGCAAATTCTGAACAAGAATGAGGTAGAATTTGTCTCAGCAGTTTGGTCCTTGCCTTGTCTTTCCTCTCTGGATCCGCCTCTGGCTTTTTATCAGCTTCAAGTCCTGAAGTGGGTTGTCCAGTTTGTGTCAGCACCACCTGTATCATCTTCTGTATCATCTTCACCTGCCTCTAAAGGGGGCTTCTGTTGCAGTCAGGAGGGTGAAACCCCTGGGTATCCCCAGGGGCACTGTTCAGTCCTCTGGGAAAATGGTGGGTGTATTCACCCTACCCCTGTAGCACTGTCTCAGTCTACCCCAGTTTACTTCCAATAATGTATAGTTTCTGATGGTAGCTGTATGTGCCAGCTGAGGCTGGGTAGAGCCCTGAATCCCCCTTGCTGCACCAATTTATGATTTCCCTTCTTTGCAGGCCTCAGTGAAATAGGGACCTCAGAACCAGTGTATTTTGTCTCCCAGAGATAAGTTCAAAATGGGCCCCATTAGGTATTTCTCTTTCTGTCATTCTCTTGTGGTTATGCACCCTGTAGGGTGGGGGTGGGGGCAGAGTGTTGAGCCAGCTTTCTAGTTTTGCAGAGCTTCCCTGTTGGTCATGCTTGAGTTCTTGCAGGATATGTGGGCTGGGTGTGTCCTTCCCTTCCTGAAAATTCAACCCCTGACCTCTGCAGGGAAAGGGGGCTCTGTCTGGCTGTTAATAATCTCAGGTGCATAACTCTCACCCTTTCCGTTCCCAGCCCACTATCTTTGCAGCAGAGTCCCAAACTCTCCATTGGGCACAGCCTCCACCCTGCCAGCTTCTCCTGGCAGAGGATGAGAAATCCCTTGCTGTGCACCTTTCAGAACTTGGCCCAGCTGCACTGAGTGGGGTCAAATTGTGCACTCAGTCTTCTCCATTTGTTGGCAGGACAGCTGTGCATGCAGTACCTGTCCTACACACCCAGCTCCCCTATTGAAAAATCTCTCTGGGCATTTCCACCCCAGCACTGAGTCAATGTCCAGCTTTTTATACACATCCCCTCTCCAAAAAGCCAAGAGTCTCTCACAGTAGTGGCTGGCCTGCCTCCTCCACCAGACTCAGGTGCAGGTAGAAAATCTCTCAATCTCTCAATCTCTATCTCTCTCTCTCTCTCTCTCTCTCTCTCTCTCTCTCTCTCTCTCTCTGTGTGTGTGGTGGTTGGCATTTGCTGCTGCAGGTATGGGTGTGCCACTTGCTGTGTGTGAGTGTGTGCACGTGTGCGAGCACAATAATTGTGTATAGCTGGGATCTCCCAACTTTGTGTAATCAAATCACTCCTGGCTCTGGTCTGGGTGGTCTCTGCACTGGGAGGAGAGGGAGCCACAAAGCTGCGACCTCTGGCCAGGCTCTCCAAGGCTGCAGGCACTACTCCTGTATTATTTCCCTTCCAATTTACAAAATTTCCTTACCTCCCATTGTGAAGCATCTTCCGTAATCCTTGGCTTGCAAACTTCATATCCGCTAACATTCTGTTGAATGTTCAGGTTATTTGTTGGAAGATCAGGCAAGTGTCTGAGTTTGGGGCAAGAGCAAGTAGACTCAGCTGCCACCTACTTGCTGCCATCTTCTCCTCCCCTCTACCCCAAAATGTCTTAATTTCTCTTTAATATTCTCCATTTATTTTTATAGGAGTTTTATGTTCATAACAAGTGGGTGTAGAGAGTTTTCCTGTACTTCCTACCCCCTCCCCCAATTCATAGCCTTCCTGACCATCAACCCTGCACACCAGTGTGGTGCACTTATTATAACTGACAACCCAATATTATCCCCCAAACTCCACAGTTACGTTAAGATTCACTCTTGGTGTCTTATATTCTATGAGTTTAGAAAAATGAGCCCCTGGCTGGTGGCACAGTGGATAAGGTGCTGGACTGCAAACCCAGAAGTTGCTGGTTTGATAACCAGCCAGGGCACATAACCAGGTTGCAAGCCAGGTCTCCAGCAAGGTCCATAACTGGAGGCAGGTGAGAGGCAACCATACATTGATGTCTCTCTCCCTCTCTTCCTTCCCCTCTCTCTGGAAATAATAAAATCGTTTTAAAAATTTAAGTATAATGACATATTTCCACCATTATAATATCATACATACGTAGAGTTGTTCACAGTATTCCCCTAGTATGCTTTTAATGGTCAGGGGATCTGTAGTAATGTACCTTCTTTCATTTCTGATAATAGTAAATTGAGCCATTTCTATTTTCTTACACTAGCTAGAGGCATATGATTTCATTGATCTTTTCAAAGAACCAGCTTTTGGTTTTATTGATTTTCTTTATTAATTTTTCATTTTTATTTGAGTTTGCCCTAATTTTTATTACTTTTCTGCTTAATTTACATTTTTTCTAGTTTCCTAATTCAGAAGTTAATTGAATTTGGATCTTTCTTTTTACTAATGTGGATTCACTGCTATAAAGCAATGTCTTTGCTGCATTCCAAAATTTTTCATAAATTTCATTTTCATTTATTTTAAATTTTCACTTAAGAATTCTTATTTGGAAAGAGGAGGGAAGATGGCGACAGAGTAGAGAGCAGTGCTGATGGTGTTCTCGAGTACCAAAGCAGCTAGAGGACAAGATAGGGAGCGTGAGACGTTTTCAGGACCCTAGGAATTGGAGCGGTCACCATCTGGACACAGGGGACCACAGCCTAGAGGCAGAGGAGGTCAGCAGGACAGTAGGTGGGGCATTCCTGACCGACCAGCCAGCAGGCTGAGGTCGGCTCTGGGCAGTGGCGGCTCTGCCCAGAGGGGCGCGTTTGACTGAGGCCAGCTCCGGACTCCCAGGCCACTGGAAGTCTCAACAGTGAAGTGCAGGCTGGTGAGGGCAAACGCCTTAGGGAACGCAGAATTGAACTCTTACAGGGTAGGGACTGTGTGAGAGACTCACTCCGGCCACAGGGAAAGGAGGCTCCTCTCGGGGCTAGGGGCGGAGAAGAGTCCTGCAGGAAGCCAGAGTGGGGTGCGGGGAAGTGCACCAGCCAGGGCAGCGAAAGGGCTGAAAAGGGTGCTGCTGGGCCACCGAGGAAAGAGTAGCTAGAAGCCCCTGCGAGGGGGGAGGCCCAGCCCTGCACAACTGCACAGGCCCCCAGGCTCCACAGAAACTCCAGGCAGTGAGCCAGCGAGCAGGGAACTAGTAGCGGGGGCAACTGACCCGCCATTGCCGGAGACAAAGGCCGCAACACCCATGCCTGGGAGGGGCTCATCACAGAGGCCTCGTAAAGGGCTCCGCAGAGAGCTGGTTGGCTTGGAGGAGTGGTGCCCGCCCTGGAAGGGTGGGACAGTGTAGGCAGACCCTGGACAGTGTTGACGGACAGGGGGGGCCTCCTCCTGGAACTGCAGGGGCGGGGCCAGTCTTCACAGGGACCGGCAAAGTTGCGGGCTGCCCTGCAGGGGTGCTGAGTGCTCATCAAGGGCAGGAACCTCCTCCGCCTGGAGTGGAAGGGGGCACCCTGCGGGCTCCAGAATACTGGCAGCCCTAAAACCCAGCCAGGCTGCTGAAGGCCCAGCCTACCTGGGGGCAGACACCCAGAATCAGCCCTGACTGTGACAATCAGAGGTCCTGCCAAGTGCCAAGACCAGCTAGAATATAGACTATAGACTGCAAAGTCCTGACCAAGAAAAAGAGGCAGCATCAGGAAAGGGACTGCTGCCAATCTCAAGCACATGAGTTATACCGAGAGCAATATGAACTATTAATCCCAAACATATCCTTTGCAAAAGATACTTCTCACGTATTCTTAATCCCCCCCATACCTCAATCCACCTAAATACCCAAGACCCTTCCCCTACTCTCGAATTAAAGTCTACTCACTCTGTGGCTACAACGCATTCCCAGTCCTCAATCTAAGTATTCCTCCCTTGCCCAGCCACCTAAACCCTTTCTTTATTCTTTTCTTTCTTCCTTTTTTTTATTATTATTTTTATTTTTTCTTTTACTTTTCTTCCTGATAAAGCCCACAGGTTCTGGCTCCACCAGGACCAATCAGAAATCATAAAGGAGGGACAGACACCTAAAACCTTCCTTTATTAATATTGATTTCTTTTTGTCTTGTGACTTTCTCCCTCCCCCCCTTTTTTTTTCATTCTTTCTTTATCCTTTCTTTTCTCCCTGATAAAACCCACTGGTCCTGGCTCCACCTGGACCAAACAGAGACCATAAAGGGTGAACAGACACCTAAACCTTTTCTTTATTAATATTGATTTCTCTTTCTCTTGTGACTTTCTCCCTTTTTTTCTTTCTTTTTTTTCCCCTCTGCTAAAAGCCCTCAGGTCCAGGCTCCATCTGGACCAGTCAGGGATTGTTAAGGGTGAACAGCTATCTAAACCCTTTCTTCTTATTATTATTATCGTTTTTATTTCTTTTTTCCGTTTGCATTTTTTTGTTTGGTTTGGGTTTATTTGTTGTTGTTGTTGTTTGTTTGTTTTTGTTTTTGTTTCTGCTAAAAGCCCACAGGCCCAGAATATAACCAGACAGCCCAAATAAAGGACACACCAAGAACAGAAAGTGGAGAAAATCTGGGAGACGGCACTCCACAAATCTCCTATCACAGAAGGGGGCTCAACTAAGGCAAGGAAGCAAAGCAGGTTAACCCAAGGAAAGAACAAAAATAAATAAATAAATAAAGAGCAAGCAAGAACAGACACCCAAAATGGGGAAAAAAAGAATCAGTCCATCACCAAAAGGAAAGGAAGAATCCCCAGACAGATTACAAAATGAAACAGAGGCACCTGGAATATCAGATAAGGAATTCAGAAGAATGACGATAGAGAAGCTCAGTGAGCTCAGCCACATCAAAGAAAACTGTAAACAACTCCAGGAGAACTACAAAGAACTCCAGGGAAATTACAAAGAACTCCAGGGAAATTACAAAGAACTCCAGGGAAGTTACAAGGAACTTACTGAGAACTACAACAGCATGAAAAAGGACATGGAAACTATCAATAAGTGCCAGCAGGAAATG
>PVIW01012848.1:0-20759 GCA_004026585.1 Noctilio leporinus
GGGTGAGATCATATGATATTTGTCCTTCACTGACTGGCTTATTTCACTAAGCATAATACTCTCCAGTTCCATCCATGTTGTTGCAAAGGGTACAAGTTCCTTCTTTCTTTCTGCTACATAGAATTCCATTGTGTAAATGTACCAAAGTTTTTTGATCCAATCATCCACTGATGGGCACTTAGGCTGTTTCCAGCACTTGCCTATTGTAAATAGTGCCGCTATGAAGATAGGTGTGCATAGGTTCTTATGAATTGGTGTTTTAGGATTCTTTGGGTATAGTCCAAGTAGTGGAATTGCTGGATCAAAAGGCAGTTCCATTTTTAGTTTTTTAAGGAAACCCCATACTGTTTTCCACAGTGGCTGCACCAGCCTGCATTCCCACCAGCAGTGTATGAGGGTTCCCTTTGCTCCGCACCCTTGCCAACACTTGTTGTTTGTTGATTTGCTGATGATTGCCATTCTGACAGGTGTGAGGTGGTATCTTAATGCAGATTTTAGCTTTTTCCAGATGGCTGCTATAACAAAAATGTGATAGATAGGATGTTTAAACAACAAACTTTTTATTTCTCATACTTCTGGAGACTGAAAATCTGAAATCAGGCTGCCAGCATGCTAGGGTTCTGGTAAGGACCCTCTTCTTGGTTTCAGGCTGCTGCCTTCTTGCTCTGTCCTCTTGTGGCAGAAACAGAATAAGGGAGGACCCCACCCTTATGACCAATGCCCCAGCTTCCGATACCATCACAGTGAAGGTTAGGATCTCAGCATATGGATTTGGGGGACACAAACATTCACCCCATTGCATCTCTATCTAGGACTGGTCAATGCAAGCATACAAAAACTCAGCCCCTTGTCTTAATTTTCAATAACTAACTGGACCATCTCAGTTCCAAAACTTCCTGTAAGATCAGTGAACTGTTGGTTACAGCTGCATTTTAGTTCAATTTCTGCACAATCCTGCTTCCTGACTCCCTAGTGAGTGTCATTTCCAAATAGTCTCCCCAGTATACTTTCTAGACACTAATACAGTATGTGTCTGAGAGTCAGCTTCCTAGGGCTTGACCTATAAGAGTGAGAGCCAAGGGCACCCCAAGAACACAGTGGGATAGCTTCGAGAGCACAGAAAGAGTCTGGCATGAAGCAGGGCTGCACCTGCAAAACCCCCCACAGCAGGCAATCTAGCCTGGGGTGATTGTAGACAGGAATTCACAGGCATAGGCATTGTCTTAGGTTTTTAGAGGTTCCATGAACTAGTAATCTAAGGACTATGGAACCCAGTGTTTCTTGCTGAGGTATATTGATGTATTAGATTAGTAGTTCCTATCAAGAGTGTATGTTGCTCCTGAGAGGGTGTTTTACAACTGAAGGAGACTTTCTGGTCATCACAGGTGAGGGGCCAGAGTTCTTACTACTTGACATTTGGTGGGTGGAGCCCAGCCAGTCTCTCAAAACAAAGAATGATCAGGCCTCAAATGTCAATGGTGCCAAAATTGAGAAACTCTGAATTATAGAGGGACAATGAAAGGCTAAGAGTGATTAATTTAGGCAAATGTGGAAGTCAGAGGGCCTCTGTTAAGGACTGAATGTTTGTGGTCCCATCTCCTTGACCCCACAAAATTAGATGAGACCATGAGAATAGAGTCATGATGGAATTAATGCCTTTATGAGATAAGAAAGAGACACCAGAGTTCTCTTTTTGCCATGTGGGACATAGGGAGAAGTGACCAACTGTAAATCAGGAAAAGTGTTCTCACCAGGAACTGAATCTACCAGCCCCTTGGCCTTTCACTTCCAGCCTGCAACACTGAAAAACAAATATTTGTTATTTAAACCACCCAGCCCACAGTATTTTGTTATAGCAGCCTGAGTTCACTAAGCCTTTTGGGCAAAATGTAGATGGAGAATAGGAGAAGTTGAGTTGAAGAATCAGACATTTTGTTATTATTAAGGTTGTGGGCCTCCGAGATGTCTGAATTTTTAACTCCAATAAATCTGCTATACTATGCTTAGGACTTTAATTTCAAAACAGTAGGATCCTGAAAATTAGGTCAGTGAACTTGAAAATCTTGAATCCCTAGACATCCATTAAGCTTTCTGTGCTTGCAGGTATGACCCATGCATCCCTGCTAAAGGCTGATCCTCTTGTCTTCTTGAAGATTCTTCAGTGCTCTTTGTCTTGCAGACATACCCATGAAGTACACTCAGAATCTGCTGTTTATTCTTCTCCAAATCATAACATAGCCCAGCTAAGGAAGGGTAGTATCTGGTAAGAGAAGGAACTATAAGATCTTGCCAACATTTTCAACAGAAGCTAGGGGTTGATGTATGGGGATGGATTCTGAGGGGTTTTTGTTATGGTGGGGACAGCACACAACAGGAGAAGGGAAAATCTACTGTAGGTGCCATTAGTACAAGATTTAACATCCTATCAAGGATTACGGGAAAAAATGCTAAGGCTTTGAGTGCCCTTGGATGATTGGAGAAAGTGATGGTGATGGGTGGCACGAAGTCAACTTAAAATGCTAGAAGTTTCATGGTAAGTGAAGGGAGTGGGGTGAGAGAATTGGCTATGCTGCTTGGGAACCAACTGTCAAAAGTAGTAGTGGCCAGCTTACCATGGTCCCCAGTGATTCCCTGGAAGCTGTGCATTCTCTACCTTCAAGCTCCCTCCATGAGTTTGAAACCACTGGACCTCAGAGAGAGTGTTTCCTTTCAAAGAGGGTCTCATCCAATTTTAATCCATGACTGCTGCCCGATCCTGTCCATGCCAGGATGCCAGCCAGCGGAAAGGAATTGCTATCCTGCTGTGGGCAACAGGCCGTGGTTTTCTGTTACAAACACAGTAGAGATTTATAGTCTATGTAGAAGCACAGGGAAGAGTAGGGTTAGTCCAGCCTGGGTGTTCTGTGACCATATAGATGAGGCAACACATGTGTAACATCATTTGAGTCATTTAAAAAAACAGGTCTTTAATTTTTTTTAAGTGTCCCAACAGACCTGGGATAGGGATGTAGGGCCTGATTATAGTGATCCCCCCTTATCCATGGTTTCATTTTCCACAGTTTCGGTTACCCATGGTAAACCCAGGTCCAAAATATTAAATGGAAAGTTCCAGAAATAAACAATTCATAAGTTTTCAATTATGTGCTGTTCTGAGTATCATGATGAAATCTTACCCTCTCTTGGTATGCCCTGGGATGTGAATGATCCCTCTGTCCTGCATCTCCATGGTGTATACACTCCCTGCCCTTTTGTCACTCAGTAGCCATCTAGGTTATCAGATCAACTGCCGAGGTATCGCAGTGCTTATGTTCAGTAACCTTTATTTTACTAAATAACAACCCCAAAGCAAAAGAGCGGTGATGCTGGTGATTTGAATGTGCCAAAAAGTAACTGTAAAGTGCTTCCTTTAGGTGAAAAGATATGTATGTATAGGAAAGAAAACCAAAAATAAATAGGGCTCGATATTATCCATAGTTTCAGGCATCCACTGGGGGTCTTGGAATATGTTGCCCATGGATAATGAATATAAAGGGTGAAAAATATTACCAATAAGCAAATAGCTGAGGAGATAATTAAATTCATGTGTTGAATAAATACAAATAAATAATAAAGAACTATTTTTATCATTTGTCAAGTGGCAAAATTTTTTAAACTATAATATTTAATACAGATAGGAGTTCTGTGAAATCCACTCATGAGATTATGATTGGTATAACATTTTAAGGAACAATTTAGTAAAAATGCCCTTTTTTATTTGATAATTAATTTCCTGGGAATGCATTCAAAGGTAATACATCAAAAAATGAAAGAAAAAGCTTGATAAATAGTTTAATAGAGTGGTTTATAAGATAAAAAAGGAAAATAGTAGAGAAACTATTAAAACTATTCATTTATCTATTCAAAGAGTACTGAGTTGGCTGCTTAGTGACTTTGGAAACTTTATAATAATCTGGAAACATAGGTAGAGTAATATTGACATCTATGATAAAAGCTTTAATTGAAATACCAAATCTAAAAAGTAATACAACATAGAGAAACTAATTAAAAGTATATCAAATATTTGCTTGAAATGTGAAATATATCAAAATAAATACTTTTTCTGTTATGTTACTATGTTGGAAATACTTTATATATGGACAGTTTAATATTGTCCTGCACACAGATGACCCAGTAAAACACTGTTTCTGGAATATTTTTCTCATCAAGTATGAATGTAAATAGCAAGTACATTATCCTTTGCCATATATACAATTTATATGGTTATGTGCCCTGCACAAAAGCAATACTTTGGGGGCTGATATCTAGCCCAAAGTCGGCATCTGATTCTATTTCCACTTGCAGAGGGAAGGGGATTTTCTAGAGGGCTTTGCAAAAGAATTCCACAGATAAAGTGATTGGACCCTTAGAGGACTTTAGAGTTGGGCAGATCAGCTTCTGCTTGGACATGAGGCTTTAATAATTTACTTTCTGTAAAATGAGGATGTGTAGATGAATTTGCATATGACAGAGGTAGGCTTTCCAGGGAATTTTCTCTGTCTCTTCTCCCCAGCTCTGTAGTGAAGATGCTGCTTTACTGGACCAGTTCTTAGGCTTTATGAAGGAGCCTCAGGGTACAAACCCTGGGGGCAGGTGCTGGAAGCTTGTGGTATAGATGTCACAGGTGCTGTGACTCATGAAAGCAGGGATAGGAAGATGAAATGGGAAAGCAAACAATGCTACGATGCTGATACTATGTATTGCTATCTGCCTTGGAACAAGAGTCATGAAGATAATTGATTGCATTTAGTGATCATAGACTACTCTGGAGCACCTTTGGGGATATAGTAACAGGGCATTGAGTCATGGAGATAGATGCCTAACACAGAGTAGGCATTCCACATGTATGACATTCCTTCTCCATTCCCTTTCCTCTGAGGCGGAAAGGAATGCACGTGGGCTAGCACGAGCTAGGAGGTGGAGAGACACTGTGAATTGATGCAGTTTCACCTGCCTGCCTCCCATGATGCTGAGAGGTAATTTTTGGAGGGGAGGGTATAAGAAGAATGGTGGGGTGAGGATGCCAAAGAGAGACAGAAGTTGCAAATAGCCATCCCAGGAACTGGGAAAAGCTACTGACCAGGGTCAAGAGAAAGGATATCTGGCAGGATAGCAATAAGCTGAGTCCTTTATATAGCGAGTGACTGCTCCATCACTCTCGTGCCTGTGGATCTTCCTTGTTTTGAGGGGCACAGGGATAACACAATAGGGAACATTGTGTTGGTTTGCATCTGAACAGTTCACTTGTCTCTGTTTCTCCATAACTACACAGGGGGTTCCTTCTTAGATGACAAAGGGGATCCTTGGCAGCCTGTGACATGAAGGAATAGAGCAAAGAGCAGAGTGGAATGAGTAGAACCAAGTGCTATTCACACCCAGGATGCCAACTGGGGCAGAAAGACCATGGAAAAGTGGGAGCTTTTTCCTCCAGGTGTAGACAGAAACAGGAAGTCAGGAAATCTTTTAATGGGCTGGCACATGATGTATTAAAAGAGCTCTTGTCCAGGGTTCAGGTGCCTAAAAGGGATAGCCTGGTAAGGTGGCACAGCCAGTCAGTCTCCCTGCTCAGATCCCCTGGGTGAAGTTACAAAACAAATCTCAGAAATAACAAGTAAGAGCTCATCAGGAAGATTGTAAAGGTGGAACCAGTAGAGGTGGCCCTGCCTCCCCCATACATTGTGAGGAAAAGGCCATCAGACTTTGCCCAAATCCTACCCCTCAGCTGACTCCAGTATGGGAATTCTGAGACTGGTGACCCACATGCTATGGATGGATTTTTCTATTTTTGCCACTGCTTCTGCTTCCACTGACAGTTTCTAGTGTTCTCTACTCTTTACATCTCTTACTGCTTAGATGAAGACAAAAAGCATAATACACCAGGTGTTGGCTGTTCAAAATCAGGGCACCAGAGGAATCAGAATAAGAAACAACTTATTTTTGTGGTGTTTGCTTTTCTCTGCCAGTCTATAGCACTTGGGAGTGTCACAGTTTGGGTTGGGGGGGGGCACTTATTTACTATAAATTAGCATTCTGGTGACTTATTATTTCAGTGATCATTAAAAAATTGGCCTGTCTCTTGCCCTACAGCATCATCTGTAGAGGTTTTGTATGCAAAACAAATATACAAGGACACACACACACACACACACACCCTGTGGGGACTTTTCTCTCATGACAACTTTTAACATGAACTTAAGTTAATTTAAAGAGGAATATTCATAGTTTACAATGAAGCTTAATATAGATAGAAAAAAAAATAGAAAACTGAGACGTTATCTGATAAATTTAATCAAGGCAGATAATGAGCCAAGATGATTTTTCAGTAGGACCAGTGCTTGTTTGGCTGGAATATCCAAAAGTTTACCTCAGGACTCCACTTTCTCAGCTGATGCAGCAACCCCTGGATAAGAGCAGCCAGGCACAGAGGGAATTACAGTATGTTTTTGGTGGCCCAGGAGAGCTGCTTTGCATCACTAGCCATCTAGGAATTAAATGATCAAAGAGGCAAAATCAGAACCAGAAGGACTCTACCTATAATTTGTCAATTCTTTCCCTACCCCTCAACGCCAAGCATGCTATCTAGCTAAAAATATGTACTGAAAATATATTTCTCCAGTGAGTAAATAAGTAAACACATTTCTTTGTTATCTTTTTCTTCTCATTTAGTCCTGTTTATGTGTTGTAGACACAAATATCTGCACAAGGTTTTTGGGGTTTTTTTTTGTTTTGTTTTTTTCCACTTCATCTTCATATCACTTAGGGCATGGCCAGAAAGACCCTACTATGGTTACATATCTTTCCATCCAGAGTTTTCTTAGCAAAAATGTTATTCAATATGTTCAGAGTTTAAGGTGCTGAAGCTACACAAATGAGTAGGTCATGAAAAGGGCCCATTTGGAAGCCAACTCCCTGGAGATTTACTCCTCTCAGTTCTGGCAATGAAACTGCATAATGAGATGGAGTTCAAAATATGGGTTCAAAATATGAACATAGGGTTCCACATAGGGTTCAAAATATGAGGTCTATAAGGTCTGAATGGGGGAAGACTGAGTCGGAACGTTAAAGAGATTGTCCCAAAATTCCAGAGCTTTGGTTTCCTGGGGTTGCCGTAACAAAGTCCCACAGACTAAGCGACTTTAACAACAGATATTGATTGCCTTTCCATTTAAGATTGATGGCCAGAAGTCTCAAATCAAGGTTTTGCAGGGTTGGTTCTTTTTGAAGTTGGGAGGGAGAATTTGTTCCCCCTAGCTTTTGGTGGGTTATTGGAGATCTTGGACATTCCTTGGTTTGTACATGCATCCCTCTTATCTCCATCTCCATCATCACACGGCAATTTCCCTATGTGAGTACCCGGAACCAAATGTCCCCCTTTTATAAAGATATTAATCATATTGGATTAGGACCCACCGTTATGCCTTCATGTTATTGTTTCTGTAAAGACTATCTCCAGATATAATCACTTTGTGAAGTTTTGAGAGTTAGAATTTCAACATGTCTTTTTGTGGGGTGACAATTTTAGCCATAATAGATACCAATAAATACTCTACCAACTTATGCTTTACTAATTTGTATGTTCTGTGTCACTTGCTTATTATGATGGGGCTTCTAAGGCTCCTGGGTAAAACTCACTGAATAATCAGAAAGAGCTTAAAAACAGCATTAAAATTAAATATTTATCCTGATCTCTTATAACCCTGCTTTCAGGGTTATAATCATTATCATTCTAACTGGTTTTACCAGCATATATTTGTTGGCAATAAAAGGTTTCGTACATACTTAGTTTACGTGAAAAAACAACCCTGACAAATACTAAATGTTTAATAACTCAAAATAACTACCTATCACACTTGACCATAGAATATACATACAATCAATCCTGGATTCACAGTGTACTGATGGTATAAAGGATTCATAAAGCAAATGTATACCTGTCCCTTTAGATCTTACCTGGAGCAAGTGACCTCTGGCCCTTTGCAAGTCAGCGGCATTGAATATCCTGGTTCCCCTAAGTAGCTCCTCCATAACAGCTGCCTCTGAGCCTGCTACTTGCAGCCTGTCTATGCACATAATGAAATGAGAAAGGGAACCGGTGCTCCTTCAACCAGATGGTAGGTATGTGTGCTGTGTATAGAAACCTTATCTTTTGGCAACGTGTCCTGCCAAAATTTCAATTTTTTAGAAATAATCTTTAAGAAAGTACTTTGTGCACTTTCAACTAGAACACAAATGGAACTATTGTGTTATTATTATTGCCATCATCATCATGATTACTTCTTCAAACACAACTAGTGTCTTCTGCCTTCATGTGCATCCCTGTCCCTAGGCCTGGACTGGCAGACTGCCGTGTAAGCAGCATTTTCATTGAGTCCCAGCAACACTTGCCCCTGGAATTCATGCCCTCTGTGGTCCCTCCCTAGAACCAGAATGTGGCTGGACTTAGTCACATCTCCTAATGAATAGTACGTACAGTTGAGGTCTTGCATGCCACTTCTGAGGTCAGGTACAGTTGAGGTCTTGCATGCCACTTCTGAGGTCAGGTAAAGGCTGTAACTCTTTTGCTGCCTTCTTTCCTTCCTTCCTTCCTTCGGTTCTTTCTTTCTTTCTTTCCTTCTTTCCTTTTCCTTCCTTCCTTCCTTCCTTCCTTCCTTCCTTCCTTCCTTCCTTTTCTCTCTCTTTCTGTCCCTTCTCCAGTGTTTGCTCTGATGGTTAGAAGGGTACTCTGAACAAGGGGCAAGGGCAGCCTCCAGCCAGCTGCCAGTGACAAACTAAGGCCCATAATCCCACAGCCTGGAGAATAAAATTTCCATGTGAGTAAGCATAAAAGGGAACCTTCTTAGTAGAGTTTATTGCTACAGATCTGAAGGACATCCTAATTTGCAGCCTGAGAGCGAGCCTGAGCCAGATGATCCAGCTAAGATATGCCCGGGTTCCTGATTTGTAAAAATTGTGAATAATAAGTGTTTAAGTTGTGTTAGGGACAGAATTATGCTCCCCCTTAAGTTATATATTGAAGCCCTGAGGCCCAATATGGCTGTATTTGGAAATAGAGACTTTAAGGAGATAATTAAGGTAAAAAATGTGGTCATACGGGTGGAAACTTAATCTTCTAGAGTCAGTGTGCTTACCAGAAGAGTCACAAAGAATGTGCACACGGAGCAATATCACATAAGAATACAGTGAGAAGGTGGCCATATACAAGCCAAGGAGAAATGTCTCAGGAGAAAGCAAACCTGTCAACACTTTGATCTTGAACTTCTAGCCTCCAAAACTGTGACATAGTAACTTCTGTTGTTCAAGCACCCAGTCTGTGGTAATTTGTTATGGTGACCCCCCAACAGACTAATATAAACTGCTAAATTTGGGAGTAATTTGTTGTGCAGGAATAAATAACTAATATAATAGTTAATAGATTTTGGATTCCAAGTCTCTCTGGGCTGGGAACAAGATAGAACAAAACAAAATCTCTGGCCCTTAAGAATCTCAGTCTATGAGCCCTGGCTGGTGGCTCAGTGGATAAGGTGCTGGCCTGTGAACCCAAAGGTTGTAGGTTCGATTCCTAGCCAGGACACTTAATGAGGTTGCAAGCCAGGTCTCCAGCCAGGTCCATAGCTGGAGACAGGTGAAAGGCAACCATACATTGATGTCTCTCTCCCTCTTTGCCTCTCTCCCTTCCTTCTCTCTAAAAATAATAAATAAAATCTTAAAAAAAAAAAGAATCTCAGTCTACAAAGGAAGACCAACAAGTAAGACAAAGTAAAACAGCTTATAAGCAGCAAAACAATCATATTATGGAGACAATGGCAAAGTATAATTGGAATTTTGGGTAGTGGGCACTTCACTCTGCCATGGTGGAGGGGTGGGAGGAAATAAATTTTACCCCTCTGAAGAATGGTGGCTGAAAAGTCACATCAAGGTTCTACAAACTAACCAGGGCAGAGAGGACAGTTCATGAAGAAGGAAATGCTTTGTGAAGACATGGACAAGAGACAATATCATACCTCCTCCCTGCTTGCTCTGTGCTTTCTAATTCCCTCAGCCATAGATAGGTCTGCAAGGTGAGAAGGGAAGAGCTCCTTGGAGGATACCAATTTCTAAGATGATAAAGAAAAAATATAGAAGAAAATTGAAAAAGAGAAGTATAAACAATAAAAGAAAAATGAATACTGTCTTCAAATCTAAAGAAAGAGTTTTTTAGGGTGGGATACTATTTGCTGCCAAAGACAGTAGAACCATCAGGTTAAGTATTGGCTTTGGGGAAGTCTTCAGTGCAAGTTTCCATGATGAGCAAGGGGTAGGGAAATAGAGACCATATCCTCCTTTAAGAAACTTGATTAGAAAGTGAAAAAAAAAAGGACAAAGACTAAATTATCTCAGGGTAAATTCTGGTGTGCGTACCTTTCCTTACTTTATACTTTCTCCATAAAATGCTAGGATTTTTTAGTTAGTGGGTTTTGAATGTCCTGTAACTATATATTGCTCTCTTTGAACATTTTCTTTCTTATAATTGATGTAGAATATCTCTATTAAGCATTCCTTTAGTATTTAATTGACCTATAAGTGAGAAAAGTGCTAAAGTTCAACATAAGGCAAGAAGAGACCTAAATAGTCTATTTGTCCATAATGAAGATATCCCAGAGTCAAACCTCCTTCTAGCGAGGCCCTCCCATCCCTAATCAATCCATGAGTATGGAGCCAACTGAGCTCTTGTGAACTCTTGTGCCAAAGATGGGGTTGATTTGGAAAAGACAGACCAAAACTTTTTAATAAGACTTTGATTTTTGAAAAATCCCATGAAGGCTCACTCTGAGCCAATCTTGACCCAGTATATTACCAATTTCCATATTGTGGAGAGCACCTAAGAAACCAGTAAACTTTCCTAGAGTTCTTCAAGCTACCATTATCTTTGTTCTCAGTTTGCCGTACCTTGATATCCAGAGAGGCCATGCTTATAAGGGACAATGAATTATGTAAAGTTGCACGTGCATATACACACAAATGCAATCTCTTTTGGACCATGAAACATTGAATCTGTGAGTGGGGTGACCATTAAAGCAAGGTCTTAGAAGAGATGAAGAAGCTTAAGGAACAGAGCACGAGGCATGATTAGGCTTGTGTAGGAAGTGGGAGACCAAGACATTAGGAGAGGAGCAACAAAGGAGATAGACATGTCTATAATAGGAGTGGATCATAGCTGGGGTTCTACTTCATCTCATTCTATAAAAAGACACAAAGACTTAAGTGGTGCTGGATTCAATAGTTAATTTTTCAATCATATAATATGGAATTCAGAAAGGATCCTGGGGCAGATTCCATACCTTCTACAATAGAACACAGCATGGTAAGACTGACAACAATGCAAATGCAGCATGACCTTGGGTGGATATTGTTAATTGTGGAAATGGAAAGGCACCACAATATAATGTTGAAGTACTTTTAAATTTAATTTTATTGTTGTTATATTACATCCATCCTCTTTTCCTCCCCTCTGTTCCCTTCCCCATCCACCCACTCCTGTCCAAAGTCAATCCCACTTGTTGTCCATGTCCTTGATTCTGCCATGCTAGTTCCTTGACTAAACTGCTACCCTTCTTTGCCTCCTCCTCCCCTGCCCACTCCCTGCACCTGTCTGCCCACTGAAGGTCTGTTCATTCTATTCATGTACCTGGTTCTGTTCGGCTTGTTTGTTTTGTTCCTGTATTTTCCTGTAATGAGTGAGATCATATGGTATTTGTCTTTCACTGACTGGCTTATTTCACTAAATATAATACTCTCCAGTTCCATCCATGTTATTGCAAAGGGTTGGAGTTCCTTCTTTCTTTCTGCTATGTAGTATTCCATTGTATAAATGTACTGAAGTTTTTTGATCCAATCATCCACTGATGGGAACTTAGGCTGTTTTTAGCACTTGGCTATTGTAAATAATGCTGCTATGAACATAGGGGTACATAGGTTCTTCTGAATTGGTGTGTCAGGGTTCTTTGGGTATAGTCCTAGTAGTGGAATTGCTGGATCAAAATGTAGTTGTATTTTTAGTTTTTTAAGGAAACTCTATACTGTTTTCCATAGTGGCTGTCCCAGCCTGCATTCCCATCAACAGTGCACCAGGGTTCCCTTTTCCCCACATCCTCACCAGCACTTGTTTGTTGATTTGTTGATGATTGCCATTCTGATAGGTATGAGGTGGTACCTTATTGTGGTTTTAATTTGCATCTCTCTGATGACTAATGATGCTGAGCATTCTTTCATATGCCTTTGGGCCCTTTGTATGTTTTTCTCAGAGAGTTGTCTGTTCAGGTCCTTTGTCCATTTTTTAATTGAGCTGTCTGTCTTCCTGGTGTTGAGTGGCATAAGTTTTTTGTATATTTTGCATATCAAACCCTTGTCTGAGGTATCATTAGCAAATATGTTTCCCCATACAGTTGGTTCCCTTTGAATTTTGCTGATGTTTTCTTTAGCTGAACAGAAACTTTACAGTTTGATATAGTCCCATTTGTTTATTTGTCCTTTTATTTCCTTTTCCCTTGGAGAAGTATCAGTACACATATTTCTGCATAGGATATCTAAAATTTTACTGCCTCTATATTTTCCTCCAGGACCTTTATGGTGGCACTGCTTATGTTTAAGTCCTTTATCCATCTTGAGTTTATTCTGGTGTAAGTTGGTGGTCTAGTTTTATCTTTTTGCATGTTGCTGTCCAGTTCTCCCAACACCATTTGTTGAAGACACTGTTTTTACTCCATTTTATGTTCCTTCACCCTTTGTTGAATATTAATTGACCATAGAGTTCTGGGTTTATTTCTGGGCTCTCTATTCAGTCCCATTGATCTATATATCTATTATTATGTCAGTACCAGATTGTTTTGATTACAGTAGCCTTGTAGTACAGTTTGAGGTCCAGTATTGTGATTCCTCCTACCTTGTTCTTCTTTCTCAAGATTGCTGTGGCTATTCATGGGTATTTGTGGCTCCCTATAAATTTTTGAAGTCTTTTTTTTTTTAATATCTGTGAAGTACATTGTTGGTATTTTCATTGGGATTGCATTGAGTCAATAGATTGCTTTGGGTAGTATGGACATTTTAATGATGTTAATTCTTCCCACCCATGAACATGGTAAATGCTTCCATTTATTTGTATCTTCCTTAATCTCTTTCTTCAATGTTCTTAGCTTTCTAGTACAGGTTTTTTTACCTTCTTGGTTAAGTTTATTCCTAAGTACTTTAATTTTCTTGTTGCTATAGTAAATGGGATTTGTTTTCTAACTTCTATCTCTCGTGTTTCATTATTGGTATACAAAAATGTTTTTGATTTCTGAATATTGACTTTATATTCAGCCATTTTGCTAAATTGGCTTATTAGGTCAGGTAAGTTTTTGGTGGAGCCCATGGGGTTTTGTATGTACACTATCATATCATCTGCAAATAATGACAGTTTGACTTCCTCCTTTCCAATTTGGATACCTTTGATTCCTTTTTCTTCTCTGATAGCTATGGCTAGAAATTCCAAAACAATGTTGAATGGAAGTGGAGAAAGTGGACAGCCTTGTCTTGCTCCTGATCTTGGGGGTAAAGCTTTTAGTTTTTGCCCTTTGAGTATGATGTTGCCTTCTCATATATGGCCTTTATTATTTTAAGGTATGCTCTCTCTATTCCCATTTTGCTGAGCATTTTTATCATGAATGGTTGCTGTACATTATCAAATACTTTTTCAGCATGAATTGATATGATCATATGGTTTTTGTCTTTCACTTTGTTTATGTGGTGTATTACATTTATTGACTTGCACGTATTGTACCATCCTTGCATCCCTGGAATCATGGTGTATGATCCAGCATAATGTATTGCTGGATCTGGTTGGTCAATATTTTGTTGAGAATCTTAGCATCTATGTTCATCAGTGATATAGGCCTATAGTTTTCTTTCTTAGTTGTGTCTTGACCTGGTTTTGGGATTAGAATAATATTGGCTTCATAGAAAGAGTTTGGGAGTCTTTCCTCTTCTTGGAATTTTTGGAATAGGTTGAGAAAGATAGGAGTTAGTTCTTCCCTAAATGTTTGATAGAATTCACCTATGTAGCCATCTGATCCCAGGCTCTTGTGCTTTGGGAGATTTTTTGATTACTTCTTCAGTTTCACTAGTTGTTATTGGTCTATTCAGAATGTCTGCTTCTTCTGGATTCAATTTTGGTAGATTATACATTTCTAGAAATTTGTCCAGTTCACCCAGGTTGTCATATTTCTTGTCATATATTTGTTTGTAGTAATTTCTTATAATCCTTTGTATTTCTGAAGTATCAGTTGTGATTTCTCCTCTCTCATTTTTGATTCTGTTTATTTGGGTCCCCTCTCTCTCTTTTTTTTGATGAGTCTGGATAAAGGCTTGTCAATTTTATTTATTTTTTTCAAAGAACCAGCTCCTGGACTTGTTGATTGTTTGAATTGTAGCTTTAGTCTTTAAGTTATTTAATTCTGCTCTGATCTTGATGATTTCCTTCCTTCTACTTGCTCTGGGCTTTGTTTGTTGTTGCTTATCTAGTTCTTGCACCTTTATGGTTAGGTTATTTGTATAAACTTTTTCTGGCCTTTTTAGGTAGTCCTGTATTGCTATGAATTTCCCTCTGAGGACTGCCTTTGCTGTGTCCCATGATTTTGAGCTATTGTGTATTCATTTTCATTTGTTTCCAGAAACTTTTTGATTTCATCTTTGATCTCATTGTTTACCCATTCCTTACTTAAAAGCATGTTATTCAGTCTCCATGAGATAGTGTTTTTTTTTTTTGTTTGTTTTTTCCCCTTGAGATTGGTTTCTGGTTTCAAGCCATTGTGATCTGAGAAGATGCTTGGTATGATTTCAGTTTTCCTGTATTTGTGGAGGCTTGTCTTGTGACCTAACATATTGTCTATCTCTGAGAATGTTACATGTGCATTTGAAAATAATGTGTATTTTGCTGCTTTGGGGTGAAAGGTTCTGTGTATATCAGTTAGGTCCTCTAGAATGTTTTTTAATGCCCCAATATCCTTGGTGGTTTTTGTTTGAAAGATCTGTTCATTGTTGATAATGGGGTATTAAAATCCTGTACTATTAATCTGTTGCTGTCTGTATCATTCTTGAAGTCCTTCAAGATTTTCCTTATATTTGGGAGCTCCCATGTTGGGTGCATATATGTTTATCAGAGTGATATCTTCTTGATGGATTGTTCCCTTAAGTATTATGAAATGTCCATCTTTATCTCCTTTTATGGCCTTCACTGTAAATTCTATTTTGTCTGAAGTAAGTATTGTTGCCCCAGCCTTTTTTTTTCATGTCCATTTGCTTGAAATATATTTTCCCATCCCTTCACTTTTAATCTGTGTTCATCTTTTGTTCTGAGGTGGATCTCTTGAAGAAAGCATATATATGGGTCACGTTTTCTTACTCATTCATCTACCCTATGTCTTTTGTGTTCCCAGATCGGCACCAATTCACTGAGCCACACAATCCAAAATACCCTATGTCTTTTGATTGGTGCATTTAATCCATTTACATTTAAGGTTATTATTGACTGATACTAATTTATTGCCATTTTTCCCTTTTGTACCTGTGTTCCTCTCTGTCTCCCTCTGTTTCTTCACTTTTTTAAAACAGAACCTTTAGCATTTCTTGCAATGCTGGTTTGGTAGAGCTGTATTCTTTTATTCTTCTTTAGACTGGAAAACTCATTATTTCTCCTTCCATTTAGAATGAGAGCCTTGCTGGGTAGAGTATTCTTGCAGGTCTTTGTTTCCCATTAGTTGGAATTTTTTTGCTATTCCCTTCTGGTTTGTATTATTTCTGTTGAATAATCATTTGATAGTCTTATGGAGCCCCCTTATATGTTATTTGCTGGTTCTCTCTTGATGCTTTTAGGATTCTCTCTTTGTCTTTGAAATTTGTCATTTTAATTATAATGTGTCTTGGAGTGGGTCTGTTTGAATTAATCCTCATTGGGACCTCTGGGCATCCTGAACTTAAGTAACATTTTCACTCATTATGTTAGGGAAACTTTCTATCATTACTTTTTTGAACAAATTTTCCATTCCTTGTTTCTTTTCTCCTACTGGTATCCCTGTGATATGGATATTATTGCATTTCATATTGTCCTGCAGCTCTCTCAGAAATTCTTCATTCTTATTTCAGCCTTTTTTCATACTGTTGCACTGTCTTAGAATATTTTTCTATATTGTCCTCCAGTTCGTTAATCCAGTCCTCTGTTTCCTCTAGCCTACTATTGATTCCTTCTTCTACTGTATTCTTCAATTCAGAAATTGTATTATTCATTTCTTCCTGGCTTTTATTGATAATTTCTATGTCCTTTTTAATGCTGGTATAGCTCTCAGTAAGTTCCTTGTAGCTTCCCTGGAGTTCCTCATAGTTTCCCTAGAGTTGTTTGTAGTTTTCTTTGAGCTGGCTGAGCTCATTGAACTTCTCCATCATCATTATTTTGAATTCCATATCTGATAGTTTGCTTGCCTCTGTTTCATTTAATGATCTTTCTGGGGATTCCTCCTTTCCTTTTGGTGATGGAATGTTTCTTTTTCTACCCTTTTTTAGGTTTAATTGTAATCCAATCAGACTGTGATTAGATGCCAGGCTAAGGAACTGCTCAGCTGGAAGGATTGATTCAGTTGTAAATTCTACTGATCTGTGATCCACCACCAGGCTCAGATGCAGCTTGGGGTGACAGACCAATTCAGCTGTAAATCAATGAATCAGCTACCAAACTTAGGCCCTGCTGGGCCAGACAGAGAGGTTCAATTGTAATTCAATGGATCAGCCTCCAGCTCAGATGCAGCTTGGTGGGACAGATTCAGATGTATATCCATGAATCAGCCACCGGGCTCAGGTGCTGCTGGGCTAGGCAGCAAGATCCCATTGTAATCCAATAAATCTCTGTTCGACCATCAGACTTAGGTGGTGCTGGGCTCAACTGAAAGATTCTGTTGTAACCCAATGAATCTGTGATCAGCTGCCAGGTTAAGGGGCCACTGGGCTAGACTGAAAGATTCAATTTTAATCCAATGAGTTTTTGATCAGCTGCTAGGCCTAGGTGCCACTGGGTGGGAAAACCAACTTAGTTGTGAACCAATGAATCCACAATTCACTTGCTCACTTGCCACTGTGTGGGGCTGTTTGATCCAGCTGTAAGTCAGAGTTTCTAACCAACTGCCAGGCCCAGGTGCTGCTGGGTATGACTTACTCTTGCCAATCAATGAATCCACAATCATCCACCACCCTCACATGCCACTGTGTGAGGCTGTCTGACTGACCCAGCTATAAGTCAGAGAGTTTGTAATCAGCCACCAGACCCAGGTTCTGCTGAGCGAGAAGGACTGACTCAGTTGCAAAGCAATGAATCTAGGATCATCCACTGGGCTTGCACGCCACTGTGCAGGTCTGACTGACTGACTGACCCAGCTGTAAGAGAGCTTGTAATCAGCCACTAGGCTCAGGAACTGCTGGGTGAGAAATACCTCTTCAGGTGCCAACTATTGTATCTATGCTCAGATACAGCAGAGCAGGAGAGGTTTCTTTAAATGTAAATCAAAGAATTGTGATCAGGAACAAAACTCAGGCACTGCTGGGTGAGGCAGATTGCTTCCAGTGGGTTGGGCTATGAGTACCTTTGTAGGGAAGCCCCTTGGTGCAGCACTGCCCACCTGAAGTGTGGGTCATGAGTCAGCACTGGGATCCCCACAGTCACTTCTTCACTTCTCTCCTCCAAGCCACCTCCGCAAACCCTCTGAAAGCAACTCCCATCCACTAAGCCCTCACTCCACTGGAGCCCATGGTAGGTGGGTGCCAATGTATTTTTGTAGTGGTCACCCTAGTAGTTCTCTGTCTCCAGCACTCTCTTAAGCTAGTAAACTCCCCCGCTTTCATCCCTTCTCAGCTGGATGCTGCTCTACTCTCTGCCGTGTTGCTGTATCTGGGGAATCAGAACCCGCCCTTCTCAGGTGGAGCCCCTGGCTCCATCCCTTTGGCTGCTGCCTCTGGTGGGGGTCCAGCCAGCCCTCTTGCATTTCTGAGGTTCCTGCCAGTCACGTTGTGATGAAGTGTCCTCTTCTGTTCTGTCTGTGGTTATAAGACTTCTTTCTAGCTGGTATTCTGTTGGTAATTCCAGCTGACTTTTGCTCCAGAAAAGTAATTTCAGATATGATCTGGGAGGAGATTGGTGTAGCTCCACTTACTCCTCCACCACCTTGCCTGACTTAATGTTGAAGTTTTAATGAGAATTTTATAACTATTAGAACAGTCAAAAGAAACATGAGATCTATTCATAAATTGTAGCAGTGAAAAACTAGCAAATTGTCCTGAAGAAGTTGAGCAGAGTTTGTGTAAGCTATCTGATGAAGAATCTGCAATGACTGAACTTTCCACACTACAGTAGCCTCTAGCCTTGCTATACTACATTAGACTGTTATTTCTCTACATAGTGCTTACTAGAAACAACACTTTTCTTTTCATTTACATTTGTATTTATTGTTTGATGTATTGGCTATTTATTTTGTTGGTTTCCATCTCGAAGAAGATGTAATCTATTATACATGACATCAAGGCCATTGTACCTCCTATTCACTGTTGTCTCTCCCATTCCAAGAACACTATATGAACTGCTTGGCACTGGTCTGAAGTAAAATGTGTGAATGTGTCCCACCTTTTGAGTCCCAAACAGTTTTTCTGCTCCCATGGAAAGGGTGAAGATATAATAAGGTAAGAAATGAAATTTCTAATCATAATTATGAGGTGAATTAACTTGATAATTTTTGGGCAGTTCTGTGGGTTGAATTGTGCCCCTCAAAATAACAGGTTGAAGTCCTAACCCCTAGTACTTCTGAGTTTGACCTTAAATGGAAATGGGGTCATTGCAGCTATAATTAGTTAGGCTGAGGTCATACTAATCCATTGTGACTGATGTCATACTAATCCAATTTGACTGATGTTCTTATTAGAAGGTGGCCACATGAAGACAAACATAAAGATGAAGGCAGAGATTGGAGTGAGGCACCTGTAAGTCAAGGAGTGTCTAGGGCTGCTAGGAGCTGGAAGAGGCAAAGGATTCTCCATAGTTTTTAGTGGAAGCATAGCCTTGCTATGCTCCTTGATTTTGGACTTCTAGCTTCCAGACATGTGAGAAAATAAATTTCTGTTGTTTTAAGTCATCTGGTTTGTGGGACTTTGTTATAGTAAACCTACAACACATAAGCAAGTTTTTATCTTTTCCAGGCCTTAAATTCCTCAGCTCAAAAATGAGAATGACTGTGTTACTTAAAGAAAACAATAAAAATTAAAGTAGGATCTTTGTTAAATTAATGCATATACTGCCCTTGTTTCACCTTTAAAGTTCAGGCGATTTGCCTCAATGGATTGATCTTCATGACAATTTTGGCACTAACTTGTGCCCAGTTTTCTTATCTGTAAAAGCTAGTGCTGGGCACTGACTCAACTCATGTACTTTCACCCACACAAAAACACAACTCTGACATATTTTATTTATTTTTGATTGATATCCCATCAACTTCTACCATGGAATAGAAATAGCTTACCACCAAAACATGAATACCAGTTTTATGCATTGCAAGCATGGTAATACTGTGAAGACAAGACAGTAAAATACACAATAATTTATGGTTATGTGGTATACTACATGCTGAAAGGTGATAAATTTTTGTGACTCATGTATGAAGATGTATCTTTCTAATACTATGTGATTCAGGTTATTTCATTTATTTATTTCATCAATTTTGTTCTTTTGTTTTCCTAGTGATTTCTAAGAATGACAAACTGATCATGGTTTAATACAAACTGTGAATCTTGTAGTCCCCTGTGTGTGACTTATAGGGTAATGAACGGTAGGGGTGGGGTGCATTTTGAAGACACTCTCAGTTCTCTCTGTCTTCAGGCAGAATTCTGTTTGATGGATTGGTTGCAGATCACACATCAATTTCTGTTTGGTAACACAGGCAGCATGAACAATTCTGTGTCTATGGGTCTACTCTCTAGCACAGCTCTGTTAAGCAAGGCAGGGGAAATCTGATGATTGAGAGCTCTGACCTGAAATGTAAGGACATCCTCCACCTTATTCCCTCTTTTCCTACTAGCTCCTTCAAGAACAAGTTGACATTAATTGTCACTTATTTCACTTTTTATTTTTTTGCTTTATTGTTCAACTAATTAACCAACTACTACTCTATATTGGCATACTACCTTATAGTTAATAAATTAATTTCATTTTAAAGTAATTGTGTGTGTGTGTGTGTGTGTGAGAGCATATGGTTGATGATTTCAACAATGAGACACCTAACATCTCACACACCATTCATTCAGAAACTGAAAAACCTAATCCTAAAGGCTCACATCTTACTTTGTGTACTCTTTCCATGATATTAGGACCTGCAGGCAGATGTTTTGCATTTTCTTTCTGATCTCTCATAATGTGCAATACAGCAGATGCTTACTTTATACACATTTTACCCTACTAATCAGCATTGGAAATGGTTTGGAGTAAGGATGCAAAACAGAGATCTTGTATATGCTCATTATCTTTCCACTTAACACCTTTTTTTTTTTTTTTTAAATTTTATCATTGTTGTATTACATCCATCCCCTTTTTGTTCCCCTCTGGCCCCCTCCCCACCCACCCATTCACCCCAAAGTCAATCCCACCTGTTGTCCATGTCCATGGTTCCTTTATACTAGGTTATTGC
>PVIW01012849.1:0-30045 GCA_004026585.1 Noctilio leporinus
ATTCCTGATCTTAGGGGGAAAGCTTTCAGTTTTTGTCCATTTAGTATGATGTTGGCTTCAGGTTTCTCATAGATGGCCTTTATGATGTTGAGGTATGCTCCCTCTATTCCCATTTTGCTGAGGGTTTTTATCATAAATGGTTGCTGCACTTTATCAAATGCTTTTTCAGCATCTATTGATATGATCATATGGTTTTTATAGAAAGTGATGCATTTTAAACAAATACTAGAAAGTGACAAAGATTCTCTTCTTGATCAATCTTTAGACTGGCTCCTCTGAGTTCTCTTTTTATCCAGGCCTTAACTTTGGCCTATAAAAACAGCAAACTCTCAACACAAATTACTTTGTCCCCCACCCCATACCCCCACTGAAAGACCTGAATAAACATTAACATAGTTTCTAACAGCTCAGGGCTGCACCCCTAGTAAGACACCAGTGCCACTTAAGTTTCTGCCTGAAAAAGGTACCAGAAGAATGACTATTTGTTCCAACCAAAACCTAGTAATAGACTGATAGGCGCCCTGGACCCCACCCCTTTGAGCTGTTACTTTAGAAAGCTTGGTTGCAAATCCTCTCTCCCCTCATTTAAGATACAGGTTTTCCACTCCCAGATATGCCTTCTCAGGAAACTAAGAGCCTCAATTTGAAATGCAAACATTCAGGAAAATACTTCTGCTCTCCCTTTCAGACAGTGGGTGGCTTGCTCTAACTTACACCATTACTTTGTCATAAAGAGACTAGGAGTTTGTTTCTCCTCCAGGTAATTGTCAATTAACAAACCCTGTGTCTACTGGATTCCTCACTTGTTCCTTCATTCTCTCTTCAAAAATGCCCATCACCTCTGTGCTAATAAGACTTAAGCTCAGTTTAGTCAAGGAACTAATATGGAAGAACCATGGACATGGAAACAAGTGGGATTGACTTTGTGGGGGAGTGGGTGGGTGGGGAAGGGGACAGAGGGGAGTAAAAAGGGGATGGATGTAATACAACAATAAAATAAAATTAAAAAAAAAAAAAGACTTAAGCTCAGTTCACGTGAGACCCTCTTCCCATTGCAATGGTTATTATTGAGTGTACTCTACCCTTACCACTTTAACTAGTGTTCAACTTATCTTTGACAAAGGTCAGATCTACATTTCAGGAGGACTGGTTTAGACATAGAGATCACAATGCTAATAAGGCCAAGGTTATGAACTTGATCTCCATATGGTTCTGTTCATATGTCACATGGGTACACCTTTGTCAGGTGTTTTTCAAGTGCTTTCCATTGATCACAAGTAAAATACCAGGTGAGAAAGGAGACATGGCTCAGCAGAAACCATTTGCTGCTGCTTTTATTTTTCTTTCCGTTTCTCATTACTACATCAAGATCTCAAATACAGAAATGGTATGGCTTATAGACTTTCACTTCGTATACCTCAGCTAGAAGAGAATCTTCGTGTCATCCCTTATATTCTCCCTGTCCCCAAATACCCTGCTCCCTCTTTGTTTCAAATATTTCTAATTCTCCTGTCCTTTTAGCACCTAGTCCATGGTCCTTCTCTTCTACCAGTTCTTTCTCAAAGAATACATCCCTCTTTTCTCCGTTCAGTGTCCTAAGCATTTATCTTTAGTACATGGTTTCATTTGTTACCACCAGTAATCCATGGTTCGTGTATTTACGCTTTATTACTCTTAAATAGTTCTCCTCTTGTTTCATCAGGCTAAGTACATTGAAATTATTTAGTAAAATGCATTTGAATGTTTTTCCTTGAGCTTTCCAATGGCTTTGACAAATGTTGAATTCCTTCATCATTTTTAGGATAGGTAGTAGACTGTTATTATAACTCTCAAAGAGCTTACAAATTTATACAGAATCAAACCAGTAATACTGTACTTTGCACTGAGTAGTCTGTTGCCTGTGGATTTTTTCAATTTTATGTGATCATACAGTAATATATTTTACTACAAAAATATTTTAGTATAGAGCATTAAAATAGCTAGTTCTTTACACTCACATTGCTGCTAGCCTGTATTTTCATAGCTTTATGCATATCTCTTTATTATGATACATACATTATGGCCATTTACACTATTTTTATGTTCAGGGATGCAAAATAATCCTTTCAATGAGCATAACACATTTAACTTAGATTGATCATATGCTAAGATTCAGAAGGGGTCCTCCAGAATGCTTATCTTCCATTTGTGTTCAATTCTATCTTCAGAGGTATTAGGTTCCTATTGCTGCTGTCTTACCAAAAACTTAGTGGTTTAAGACAACAGAAACTTACTACTTTATAGTTCTGGAGGTCAGCAGTCTTACATGGGTCTTAAAGGACTACAACACGTGCCATTAACAATTTTTTTTATGGAGGCTGTGAGAGAGAATCTGCCCTCAGGCCTTTTCTTGCTTCTGAAGGATGCCTATATTCCTTGGCTTCAGGCCCCCTTCCATCTTCAAAGCCAATGAAGGGTGGTTGAGTTTCTCATATCATATCATGACTCTGACACTTTAAAAAAAAAAATTTATTTATTGTTGTTTTATAGTTGTCCCATTCCCCTCCCCCCATTGCTTTCCCCTGCCCTACCCATCCCATCCCCTCTCCCAGTCAATCCCCACATGTTGAGAACGTGGCCACAAAACAGTCCTTTTTGATTAAGCTAGATATCCTTAGGTTTGTATCACTTCAAATTGAAAAACCATGTTTATTATATATTAAATTCTTAAATGTATTTATTTTTATTTTCCACTCATTGATTTACTACTTTTTATTACCTAGAGATGTTTTTTTTCCATTTTAATATATTTTTGGGCTAATTCTCCACCATTATACTTGACACAATCTTTAAGTTAAATTGATCTAGAGAAACACTGACTGGGGTCGATGAGAGATTGTCCTGATCTGCACATACAGGTATTCTAGTTTCTGTAAAGGTACCCCCTCCCCAACCTTACCATCTCTAATCTTAAACTAATAAATTAAATTGGGATTATTAATCAGCCTCTTGTATATTGGTTAGGAAGAGTCAGGGTTCATTTACTGCCTTTTTTACTTGGGCAAACTGATAAAACTGGAATTTCTAGATTTTAAAACTGAAGACTAAAGTGCCCTGGATGGTGGCACAGTGGATAAGAAGCTGGCCTGCAAACCCAAAGACTGCTGGTTCAATTCCCAGCCAGGTTGCAAGCTAGGTCTCCAGCCAGGTCTGTAGCTTGGGCAGGTGAAAGGCAACCATACATTGATGTGTCTCCCCTCTCTGCCCCTTTCTCTCTAAAAAAAAATAAATAAATAAAATATTTTAAAAACCAAACAAACTGAAGACTAAAGTATACTTTTAAAGCCCTTTTAGGCCTGGGTGGTGTGGCTCAGTGGATTGAAAACTGGCTTATGGGCCAAAAGGTCAGCAATTCGATTCCCTGTCAGGGCACATGCCTGGATAGTAGGCCAGCTGCCCACTTGGGGGAATGCGAGAGGCAACTAATACATATTTGTCTCATACACTGGTGTTTTTCTCCCTTTCTCCCTCCCTTCCCCTCACTCTAAAATATATATAAATCAAATATTAGCTTGAACAAATGGAATATGTGCAGGGAAGTCCAAGGTTCTCCTAAGACATTAGGATGCCATACTATGGTTCGTAAGGAGGGGTGGGGTATGAGTGAGATGTAATGCTAGGGATAAACCAAAGTTAGGTGAAAAGAACACTTAGAAGAAATGAAGTAGGCAATTCTACCAAGAAAATATTGTATAATGGTTAGGTGCACAAACTTTAGGTTGGGCCTATCTGGGTCTGAATCCCTGCCCTGAAGCTTATACATGACGTTGGGCAAGTTTCTTTTCAGTTGACCTATCTGTAAAGTGGGGATAAAATAGTATCTGCCTTACAGTGTTGTTGAAAGGATTAAATTAGTCACATAAAGCACACATAACAGTGCCTGGAACTCAGAAATTATTAGGTAAATAACTGCTACATTAGAATGGTCAAAATGTTAGGGCACAAAGAACTTAGACTGTGAATCTATTTGCAAAGTTTCCAATGGATGTCTTATACAGGTTAAGACTTTAAGTAAACCAGCTCAGTATTAATAAATTACTAGTTATTACCATATTTTTCTGTAGATTATCAGTCATCTACATTTGAGCTATAATTCTGAAAAGGGAGCTGGGAGAGGCAATATATTTTGGTGTGCTTGAAGAGAATCTTTTAAATTGTTCATTTGGGTAGTCTTAATTCTTCACAAAAGTTCCTACTTTCTGCAGTGTGCCATACAAAGATGATAAAAAAAGGTCTCTACCTTCCAGGAGATTTTAAACTCATAGCATTTAAAAAAGACATGGGCTGGTCTTCAGGGAAGGCCACACTGAGCTACAAACTGCTTCAGGGCATTTTTAGGAGTCAGCAATATGGCAGAAGACTTCAAGTCCAAAATCAAGAATTTCAAGGGCCCCTTTTGACAGCGGTTTCCTCTACCAGAACCAGATCAGCAACTGCTGGTAGGACTACCTGGACTTCCACCACTGAAGAAGACAATGACTGCTAAAGGGCGTAATTTCTCTATGAACAAATGGTCCACATCCTAAGAGTGGGTGTGGAATGACTGCTGCATAGAAGGTAATTTCCTGGAAAGATCTGAACTGGTTTTACCCAGCCTCTCCTCTATCCGCCATCCTTCTCCTAGAATGAAGGGGGACCTCAGCACATCCCTCTTTGGGATCTTGGCAGGGCTTAACCAATAATAAAAACTTGTTGGAAAAGTGTAAAAAAATACATAGGCAAAAATGAGGGGTTCACTCTACTTATAGAAGAGAAAGAACCCATGTACGGGGTGGAAATGAGAATAAACTTGAACAATTTCATACAGGACACAATATTTGAGCATTTTTAGTTGACACTTGAAGTATGTAGTACATTTTTTTAAAAATTTTATTGTTGTTGTATTACATCCATCCCCTTTTTGCTCACCTCTGTCCCCCTCCCCACCCACCCATTCCCCCCATGTAGTACATTTTAAAGATAATTTTCTATGCACTAGGAATAGAATAAAATAGGAAATGAAGGGTTTAGAACCTGCAGGGAAAATTCTGGAATTTCAAATGGTCCAGTTTGATGTAAGAAATGGGTAAGAGATGATGAAAGATCTGGCTATAAAGGTAGACTGCAGCAATGATGAGGAAGTTGGATTTCATTTTTGAGCACAGATATATAATGTGTAAGTACTGAATAAGATGGATTATTACTAGGAAGGTAATTGCAATTATGGGTGACAGGTATAATCAAACATCATCCACAGTTCTGAATGCATAATTAAAATATATTTTTCATTTATAAATTATAACGAATCTTTAAAAATATATATGTACAAAAAATAATTCCTATTTGAAAATGCTCATCAGACAGCTTCATGCCTTTTCCATGGAAGGGAAATCAGAAGGTAACCTCAATAGCTCTTCTACTTCTTCTTGCAAAGCCTCTGCTTTTTCATGCAACAGCATCTACAATAAAAACATTAAGCCATGAGGCCAAAATATGCACTGCTAGAGAAATACTAACATTCTTCCCATCTGAATCCTTACACATCAGTAATCTAGACATTAAAACTAATAATGAGACTGAAAAATGGCCACTTAAGAAAAAGTGATTGTAGTAAATGAAGTTGAAGCATCAAGTTAAAGCCATTTTAGCTGATCACTTTATTTGGTACACCAAAAATAAAGGAACTCTAACACTCTCAAAGATTTGTTTTAATTGAAGACTCAACCACTTAAAATTAATCTATACAATCTGATACTTTTGCAAAAATTTAATTAGATCTTGAAAATGGTATCCTTTATATATGTATTTTATTATTTCTCAAAAATTAGTATGCTATCTTTTGAAAACCTATCACTTGTTCAAAGAAAAGTTTTATTCAAGTTCCTAAAACCATGGTTAATTTCAAAAGAAACATAATGAACAAAGAAAGTATTTCTAAACATGGCACATAGCAGATATAAATGAATATTTATCAAATAATGATTTTTCCTCTCTTTTACAATGTTTTAGCTGGGTTTTGTGTATATGGGGCTAAAGCATTTGTACTGTTTCTGTTACAAAGTTTTACAATAAAAAGTTCAGCAAAATCATATTGAAGAAAAAAATCATATTACACAAAATGAAAGTGAAAAACACACTTTCTCCCAATTTGGTATAAAGCATAGCATTACATATACACACACACATATAGACTAAAACGTATTTAGACTAAAACGTATTTAGGTAAGTCTCCAGCAGCTGAGGTAATGGTGATCATGTGAAATGAATCTCCCAATGCATCTTCTAAAAACTATACAGATCAACAAGTAACACACAAAGCTTGTGCCAGCAATACTAGAATACAGAGAACACTATCAACTTCAAATTACTCATAGTTTAAAAAATCCACCCATTTCCAACTGAGCCATTTCTCAAGTCCTCACTCCAAAGTGTTTGCAGAGATCAATGTGGGTTTGAGAAAAAAATTTACATGAAAAAGCAGAAAGCAAAGGGTCTCAGAATAAATGAAATCACCTCCAGATAAGGACTACCCTAAGGTACAAAAATACTGAGGAAAAAATCTCAGCGAGGCAGGTAGAATAAAATATTTCCCAAAACTGCTCCATCAAGTCAAGCTCTGTCAGAACTATGGCAGTTATCAAAACAATGGTCTAGGAACTAGCCTGACTTCTTCAAAGTTTGTTTTTCGGACCTAAAGCCATGCCACAAATCATAGAGACAAACTTAATACTTGGTTAGGAAAGTCCCTTTCTGCATCCCATAATAAGTGCTGCACAATGCCAGAATGCTTCACTTCACTGACATATATACCTAGACATCATTGTTCCAAAAAGGAAAAGCCTACTAACTTACTCCCCAACTGGTTAACTCCAGCAACTTCCGTATTCCCAAGGCATAAATACCCCTAAGCCCCACATTTGGGGCACATAGCCTGGGAACTTATCTTAGTGTTCTCACCTTCTGCAGAGCCTCAATAAATCTGCCTTTGCTTTTATCAATGTCTATGGTCTAAGTTCTTTTACATCTGGAGACAAGAACCCAAACTTGTTGGTAACATTAGTAGATTTAAGCATTGTTTATAAGAAAGGATTTAAAGTGTGTGAAACTCTAGAAGGCAGTCTTGGAAAGGCAATACCTCTAGAGGAAACAAGTAAAAGGGAGAGATGTCCTTTGGAAGCTGAGAAGTGAGGGGAAAAAGTGAGGATGAAATTCATGAGCCTGTAGGAAAATTACAGAAATTTTAATAATCAAAGTACACCATTCTTCCTTGCAGTCCTCCCCCACCCCAAGCCATCCATTAAAGAAACTACATTGACAGAAGACAGACTCTTGAATAGGATTCTCATTAATCACTCCAAATGGCCATCTAAGTATAAGAGATGCAGAGGCATAAGCAGCTCTCATTAGACAACACTACTCTATAAAAAGAAAAGAGAAAATGACAATCAAATGCACTTCAGCTCATAAGTATTTCCTCCCTGAAAGCAAACCATTATGCAGAAAAATTTTAACACAATATACCAAACATAATTAAATAGTCTCAAATAAACACTTAGAGACATGGGAGAAATACACCCTGAATAAGAAGTTCAAAACTAAGAACAGAAATGAACCAAAAATAGAAAAAAATGAAACAAAAGCTGAAACTCAGAAAAAAAATTGAGGAAAAGGCAAAATTATATCAGAAATAAAAACTAAATAACAAAGTGTCCAAGGAAGAATAGATTTGAATAAAAACTTAATTAGGGTCATTGGGGAAAAAAAGCAGGAAGACAATCAACATAATGAAAATGAGATAAAAAAGTCAAGAACCAGAGAAAGTGAAGGGAAAGATGGGCAAAGAAGATTCCACATATACATAATTGGTGTTGCAAATCAATCAATCAATCAATCAATCAAGCAAGCAAGCAAGCAAGCAAGCCTTGGCTGGGTAGCTCATTTGATTACAGCATTGTTCTGATATATCAAGGTTGTGAGTTCACTCTTTGTCAGGGCACATAGGAATCAACCAATGAATAAATAAATAAGTGGAACAACAAACTGATCTCTCTCTCTCTCTCTCTTCCTCTCTAAAATCAACCAATAAATTAAAATTTTTAAAATCAAGCAATGGATTAGAGCTAATAGTTAAAACTATAACCTAAGGAAGCTTCCAGAAATTAAAAAAAAAAAAAAAAAAAAAAAAAAAAAATGAAGATATACCTTAGTAAAACTATTTGAATTTAAAGCTAAAGAAAATAGGTTCACATTTCATATATTCAAAAACAAAAACCCAACCCACAGAGATTGGTGTGGGGAATTAAAATGGAATACCACTAGAATCTGTGTTTCAAATGAATAATGTAACTGTCAATTTAAAAAAGTAACACTTGAGCCCTGGCTGGTGGAACAGTGGATAAGGAGCTGAAAAATGGCTGTGCTAGCTGTTATTGTAATGAAAATGACTATAACTTCATCCCTACCAACACTAAGATCTTTTATTATAAAGAGGAAGAGCAAGAAATTGAAAACATGTGAAAAAATAATGAAAGAAAACTCCCCAAACTTGGCAAAAGTTATAGACATACAAGTCCAGGAAGCACAGAGAGTACATAAAAACAAGGCAGACCCAAAGAGGACCACACCAAGATACATCATAATTAAAATGTCAAAAGTTAAAGATAAAGAGAGAATCTTAAAAGCAGCAAGAGAAAAGGAGAGAGTTACCTACAAAGGGATTCCTAGAAGACTATTAGCTGATTTCTCAAAAGAAACTGTAGGTAAGAAGGGACTGGCAAGAAGTTATCAAAGTGATGACAAGCAAGGACCGATAACCAAGATGATTTTATCCAGTAAAGCTTTCATTTAGAATGGAAGAGCAGAAAGTGCTTCCCAGACAAGGTAAAGCTAAAGGAGTTCATCATCACCAAGCCCTTATTATATGAAATGTTAAAGGGACTTATTTAAGAACAAGATGAAAACTATGAACATAAAAATGACAACAAGCTCCCAACTATCAACAATAGAACCTAAAAAAATAAAAACAAAAACAATCTAAGCAAACAATCAGAATAGGATCAGGTATAGGGATCATCTGGAGGGTTATCAGCTGGGAGGGGATAGAGGGAGAAATGAGGAAATGGTGCAGGGATTTGGAAGCATAATTGGTGGGTACAAGGTAGACAGGGGGAAGTTAAGAATAATAAAGGAAAGAGTGAAGCCAGGGAACTTGTATGCATTACCCTTGAATATGAACTAAGAGGGGTAGGATTGCTGGAAGGAAGGGGGGTGCTGGGTGGAGGGGAGCAAAGGGGAAAGAAATTAGGAATAACTGTAACAGCATAATCAATAAAATATACTTAAAAAATAAGAGAATCATAGGTATGGAGATAATTTGGAGGGTTATCAGCTGGGAAGGGAAGAGGGAGATGAGGGAAAGGTATAAGGATTAAGAAGCATAATTGGTAGGTACAAAATAGGGGGATGTTAAAAATGGTATAAGAAATGGAGAAGCCAAAGAACTTATATGCACAACTCATTGATATGAACTAAGGTGGGAGTGATTGCTGGAATTAAGGTGGATACTGGGCAGAGGGGGGCAAAGGAAGAAATATTGGGACAACTGTAGTAATAGTATAATCAATAAAATATATTAAAAAAAGAACTCCTAATCTAATAGAACAACGTCAGTTTTAAATTTGTCAAATTGAGGAAACACTGACTCTGCCCACCTCACAGGACTATTATAAAGATCGATGAAGGTAATATAAACAAATGTTTGCACCATTCAAAGAATTAAGATGGAAAATTATTGTTTAGCTCATTCTGATCTGTGTATAACAATACTGTAGCAATGAAGTTTTTAAAAAAAGCTAAGCAATTTCAGGCTACAAGAATGGAACTACAGTTGAAATCAAGAAGGAAATAATCTCAAACTGCTATGTAATGGTTTTACTGACAGTGAGCAGGAAAGTAATAACACAAAAGACTGCATCTAGCAAAGGTAACTAGGACAGTGATAGACTATTTAATATAGATGAAGGAAACAGAAAAGAGAAACTCTTGTTGACAGTGAGAACTGTTTGTTTTTTTTTTTAAAGAGGGGAAGGGAGAGAGGCAGAGAGGGAGACATCAATGTAAGGTTGCTTTTCACCTGCCTCCAGCCACAGACCTGATTGGAGACCTGGTTTGCAACCTGGTTATGTGCCCTGGCTGGGGAATCGAACCTGCGGCCTTTGGGTTCGCAGGCTGGCGCCTTAACCACTGTGCTACCAGTTAGAGCAGAACTGTTTTTAAATATGTGAAAAACTACTATACGAATGAAGGAATAGGAATGAAGGAATAGAATAGTTTCAAAGGGTAGTATTATAATGTAATGGCCAACATTGTAAGAAGGCAAAATTGAGTCTCATTATAATGGGATCCTTTCTGTGATACTAAAAGTATCCAAAAATAGAACTATATAAATTTGAGGTTGTAAGCTCCTTGTCAATGAAGGTATTCAAAGGTGGGAAAAACAGATGTTGAGGGTGGTGAGGAAAAGACTTCTGTGAAAAGGCTGTAAGGAGGCAGAATTCAATGAGCCCTATCTAGATTTCCCTGTACTTCAATGAACTCTTGAAATTGTGTTTTTTAGGAGGTCCTTTCTCTCTTTAAAGCAAACCTTGTATCATAACAGATGCACTATTTTTATCCACATATTATGAGTTTATACCTTTATATCCATCTTTAAATGTTTTCATTTTCATGTCTAAAGTATAAGGAGATAACACCACAAAATATCCTTAAGATTAAAAAATGGTTTGCTTACCTTTGCTGATGAAACAATTTGCTTGGCCTGGCGTCTTGATAAATGATCAATTGTCCTTATTAGTACTTCAGGATCTGCATTAGCTAAGTGTGTTAGACTTTTATAGCCTGCATTGTATAATTGTTTTGCTCGACCCTGAAAAGTATTACAAAAATCAGTAGGATAAGAATTTGGGATTTGGAAAAAAATAATTATTTTATTAAAAGGAAAAATTTCACATGGTATAGATAGCAATATACTAAGATAATAAATTTAAAATGAAGAGCTAACACATCACTATTCTAAAGAATTTTAAAAGATGTATTTGGGTGGTTCCAATGTAACTGCCAGATAGCTTCTGCACAGCTTAGGTCAGCTGATGGATGTTGCAATCAGCAATGAGAACTCCATTATGGCACTTAGGCTTGGGGCATTATTCCAGAAGACCTTCTCTAATTCAAGAAACGAACAACAGAGAACAAACAAATTCAGGGTTGGTCAAAACAGACAGCTGGAAAAACAGTTGAGAGTATTTCCTTCTCACTCTCTTCAAAAATGTAGATAAGTCTTGTTAGCACCTAATCATCAGTCCCTTGAACAAGCACAAAGTCTAAACTGACAGAAGGTAATTCTTCACTAAAATGAAGGAAGGAAGAGATGTTAAGGATGAGTGGAGCACACACATCCTTGGGGAGTATCATCTTTACTAGATTAACAGGGTATTTCTAGGAGGCCATGGCAGTAATTTATTAAAAAATATATATATACAAGACTGCCATAAAGCTGTTGTTGTCTCTTACCCTATAACAAGACTTCACAGTTAGTTGAAATCATCTCATCTGGAAAACTGGGAAGCTACTAACCTCTAAAACTCCAGTCACTTCCATGAGAGGGATTAGTTCTGCCTTCACACAGTAAGTCATCTTCTTGGTAAGTTCTACCAGAAGGGCTCTATAAACCCAAAACTCCTCAAGTTCCTGCAGAACACAAAGAAATATATAGAATTTAAACCTGGTTAAGTTACTTTTTTTGAGGAGGAAATATTGTTTTAAAAATTTATTGTTATATTACAGTTATTTCATTTTTTTCCTCCATTGCGGTCTCCTGTCCCACCCACCCCACCCCCTCTCCCATAGTCAATCCCCACTTCGCTGTCCATTTCAAAGTTTAGTTTGCATGGTAGGGGCTCAGAGAGGGTGTTCCCTTATGTAACTTTGGAATTTGGGTTAGGGTAAACAATAATTCCAAACAAAATTATTATGAGGTAACATGGCAGAGACGCAGATGGACCTAATAAAGTGTTTCTGGGATGAGTAAAAAATTGAAATATAAGCTGATAGACGAGTTACATTCATTTTTATCAAAATGACAGCAAGCAGATGCATAGTTTTTCTTTCCCAAATGACTGAAAACAATTCCTACTTCTGGGAATTTATCCTGAAGATAAATTATTAAATATGAAAGGATTCAAATGCAAGGTGATGCTCAGTATAACAATACTTAATACAATAAAAATACTGGAAGCCATGAATCAATAATTGGTGAAGCTGGATAGGTAAATGAGTATTTATTATATTATCTTCTTTTATATATGCTTGAAATTTCCTACAACAGTAGTTTATTTTTAAGTCACTTTTTAACTTTTTGGTATTATTGTGAGAGTATGTGATGCATGGAATAGAGTCAGTTAGCCACTCTGTGATCCCTAGGAAAGGAGTCAGTGCACTAAAGATGGAAGAATAAAGCAAAGACAAGATCAAAGACAAGATAACCTTGAATAAAACTAGTGAATCAATCACCCCTGCAACTGCTATATTTCTAGCTTTCTGGGTTACCTAAGATCATTCTTTTTTCCTTTTGTTTAATCTTCTATGGGGTTTTTCTGTTACTTGTACTTAAAGGCATCTTAATGAATATAATTGGTGTCCTATATTTTACATCTCACATGACTACTTAAAAGAAAAAACATTTTAAATTATTAAGAATAACTAAGAGAAAAAACACTTTAAATTGTTGAAACATGGAAGCACAAATTGTTAGGTAGATTTTTTCTAGTAGTAGTCTTTCAAGTCCAACATATTCTTTTAGTTGGACAATTCTACAAGACTGAAGTCCCTATAGTCAATTAAAACAAAGGGATAGAATATTAAGAAAAGCATCTTTAAATATGAATAACAGAAAATTTAAAATATATTTTAAAGTCTGAAAGGCTAGCTTCTTATTACTCATAGTTTCTTTCTACTGCTTAGCTAGTATGGGATTAGGGAATGTAAGATAATATAAAAGAAACAACATATAAGACAATATTTAGAAAGATAAATTTGCTAAAATAAGTATCATTCAATGCAAAGTCAAATATTTTGGATTGTTTATTCATTAATACACATGACAGAATTAACTGCCACAGACATACACAGAATATGGAGATATAAGACAGGGAAAAGGAAGGAGATTTTAAGTTTAAAACCAGAATTCCTGGGGGAGAAAGCTTTTAAAACAAAATCAAGTATAAAAACAAATATGAAAAAGATGTCATTCAATAATAAGAAACTTAGCCCTAGTTGGTGTGGCTCAGTGGACTGAGTGCCAGCTTGAGAATTGAGAGGTCACTTGTTCAATTCCCAGTCAGGACACATGCCTGGGTTGTAGGCCAGATCCCCAGTTGAGAGGTGTGAGAGAGGCAACTGATCGATGAATTTTCACACATTAATGTTTCTTTCCCTCTCTTTCTTCCTTCCCCTCTCTCCAAAAGTAAATAAATCAAATCTTAAAAAAGAAAAAATAAAGAGCCCTGGCTGGTGTGGTTCAGTGGATTGAGCACCAGTCTGCAATCTGAATGTTGCTGGTTCAATTCCCAGTCAAGGCACATGCCTGGGTTATGGGCCATTTACCCAGTTGGGGGTGCATCAGAGGCAGCCACAAATTGCTGCTTCTCTCCCTCTCTTTCTCTTTCCCTCCCCAACTCTCTAAAAATAAATAAATAAATATAATCTTTTAAAAAGAAAGAAAAGAAATTTAAATGAAGACCTGACTGGTGTAGTAGATTGAGCCCTGGCCTGCAAACCAAAGAATGGGCTGCTGGTTTGATTCCTAGTCTGGGCACATGTCCGGGTTGAGGGCCAGGTCCCCATTTGGGGGCATGTGAAAGGCAACAGCACATTGATATTTCTTTCCTTTCTCTTTTCTCCAAAAATAAACAAAACCTTTTAAAAAAGAAATTTAAATGCAGCAAAAAATGACTTATATTATAAATTTGTCAAAAATTTATTTGAGTAGAAAAATCTGGGAAGCTTTGTTGCATTACTTAAGGAAATTCTGAAAGCTTCTGTCAGTAAAGTCTTAAACAAATTCATCCCAAATGCATATGGCCAAAACAAAGTTTTTCTCCATTATAAAATGAGCATTTGTTGTAGAAACCTAAAGCAGCTGCCTAACAGAGGAAGCAAAAATGGTAAATTACTGAGGCAATCAAAAGAACATAGTATTAAGTAGTTAAAAATAGATGTTAACTATTGATAACATACTAATTAAACATTCCCATGGGTATCACTCATGACAAGAACACTCACACAGAATATACATCAGTGGAGAAATGTCATTTGAAGAGTTGATAGAGATAACTGGGTGCTTTCTACTTGTTTATTACATACTTTAGTTGATTTTGTCGTTTTTGTACCTTTACCACAGTATGTATATAGTATTTTTATAAACATAAAAATAAAAATATGTTTTAAATAAATTCTAAGTGCTTTGTAGTAACAGAATAAGTCAATGAGAAAATACTAACTGGTTTATGAGTTTAGTAACAGTTAAAATAAAAAAGATGCACAAAACGTCTATCATCTATTTAATGAAATTACCTCACAGAAATGTAACACACAAGATGAGAATGTGGCAGCTGCAGTAAGGAGACTTTGTACATAACCTCGAGGCATATTAAATTTTTCAGACACACTCCAAATGTTGGTCTCTTTCAGCAGGGTATAAAGAACAAAAGACAGGTATAGTCTGTTCACAATGTCCTTGTCCACCTTCTAGAAAGACACAATCATAAATTTATGTACTGAATCTGTTAAAAATGGACATTATATTCAAATTAAACAAAAGGTAAAGGAAATGAAATTGTGCTACAAGACAGCAAAGAAAGAATGATAAAACTAAGTTCTAACACATGTACCTTATATTAATTCAAATCAATCATCATTTTTTTAAGTATAAGAAATCTGCCAAGGAAAAAGGGGATGGATGTAATACAACAACAATAAAATTAAATTTAAAAAAAGAAAGAAAGAAAGAAAGAAAATATGCCAAATTTTTTCCAATTTAAATTAAACTTCTTTCTGTAGGGAGTATAGTAGATTGTATTGTGTCCTACTACAAAGAGATTATGTTCGGGTCCTAACTCTGGTACCTGTGGACATGACCTTATTTGGGAATGGGATCCTTGAAGATGTAATTAGTGAAGGATTTTGAGTGGAAATCATGGGCCCTTTAGGTCTCTTTACTTAATGCAAATTACAGTAGTTGTTTTGCAAGCTCAACATAGAGAAAAACTGTCCTTGTAAGAAGAGAGGACACAGAGTGACACTGGCAAGAAGGCAATGTGAAGGTGAAGACAAACACTGGAGGGATGTATCCACAAGCCAAGGAAAACCAAGGATTGCCAGCAACCACTGGAAGCTAGGACACAGGAAAGAGGTTTCTTCCTTAGAGCCTCCAGAAGGAACCAACCCTGCCAGCATCTTGATTGTAGACTTCTGGTCTCCTGAACTGAGACAGAATAAATTTCTGTTGTTTTAAGATACCCAGTTTGTGCTAATTTATGACAGCAGCCCCAGGAAAAGAATATAGGAAGACAAGGAGTTGGGGAAACTTACATTTCCTGTGGAATTTATAGGTCATGTATATATGTGTAAATGTTTTTATAAATTGAACAAATGCATTTATTTAAATATGTAAATAAAACTGAGTTAATATTAGAATCTACGATTTCCACATAGTCATGATAAGTAATTAATGTTTCCAAAGTTACGACACTGAAAGAGAAAAATGCTACCTATAGTTGACAATTTCTATTCTGTATATCTGCTTTTGCCTGTGGTGTCTAGTGACTAAGTCAAGTATTTCATAGTTAATACCAAGCTAACTTAGAAACTGAGCAAACTCACGCTTAAAATCAGAGGGGGAAAAGGATGAACTTGAAAGAGAAAAAGTGCGTATAAAATTGACATTTATATCCTCTATTATAGTAATAGAATGCTTGAGATGCGAACTTAGATTGACATATTGAAGAATATATGAATTAAGATTCTGCATGTTGATACTGATCATCCATTTATTAAAAAGCATTAGCCAAAAGAACTGATAGTTGAATAAAAAGCAGGAAAAGATTGTCCCCCCTTTTTAAAAGATCTAATTTTATTTTTAGAGAGGGGAAGGGAGGAAGAGAAACATCAGTGTGTGGGTGCCTCTTGAGTGCCCCCTACTGGGGACCTGGCCTGCAACCCAGGCATGTGCCCTGACTGGGAACTGAACCAGTGAGTCTTTGGTTCACAGGCTGCAGCTCAATCCACTGAGCCACACCAGCCAGGGCAAAGATCACTTTTTAATTTTCCAATTTTAGTGCACCTACTATTAACCATAAATGAATCAATGTAGAATTTGCTCAAAAAGCATTTTCTAAGTCAAGAAAAAGGATGATTATATTACAGGGCAAGATAAAATGCTTTATGTTAATTTTAAGATATTTTACAAGAAATGTTTAAAGAAAAGAGGATGTGGGTGTCCTTTTCAATGTGGAAAAATCAACTTAGATTTTAGGTATCATGTTCTCTAGAATTACAAATAAAGATACTGTCAAACATTAAACTAGTAATCAGTCTATTTGTAATTATGAAAAGCTCATATTACTATTTTAAATATGTAATTATCAACTGAATAAACATTTATTTGACTATATTTCATAAAATGTAACAAAAATAAATTCTGATTCAAGTTTTAAAAGATGTCTTATTCTAATAAAATGTTGTAAATGTTTATTTGGTGATAAGTTTCAAATTAACATGATTTTTAAAATATGCTTTTATGCTTATAGAGTTGGTTATAAAATGTTCGTTTTAAGGGAGGGAGGTAGAACATACATGAAACTTCTATGTAGAATAAAAATGATGTGAAAATTTAAATTGACCACAGAATAAAAACAAAAGTTTAAGAAATATTGTTATTTGACATTTTGAAGGTCTAAACAACATAGCCATCTCTAAGGTAAAAAACTCAATCTAAATATTGTGACAACACGAATACTGAAGTTATATATTATAGTATCTATTTATAATTTTTGACACAGCAATACATGGGACAGTTGTACCATTTAATTCAAATGAAAGTAAAAACCACCTTATAGGGCCCTAGCTGGTGGCTTAGTGGATAGGCACTGGCCTGAGAACCCAAGGGTTGCTGGTTTGATTCCCAGTCAGGGCACATAACCAGGTTGCCGGCCAGGTCTCCAGCCTGGTCCACAGCTAGAGGCAGGTGAAAAGCAACCATACATTGGTATTGCTCTCTCTTTCTTCCTCCCTCCCCGCCCTTCTCTCTAAAAGTGATAAATGGGTTTTTTAAAAAAACAAAACAAAACAATCTACCTTATATTTTCCAAACTGAAATCAGTAGTATCTATGTAAATTTAAAAGATTTAGGGGGAATGATAGGGAGATAATTAGGTTTCAATGGAGACTGAAATATCAAAAAAATGAAAAATGAAAAATTATATATTATGAGGTAAAAATGATATTAATTAAGGAATTCAAAGGCATATTAACCAAATAGTTATTTTCACTTCTCTTAGTGTATGTATTAGACACTTGCTTCATACTTGTTAACTGGACTTTAAAACCCCAAAATATAAGTTATCAAAAAAGAGTATTAGTTTACGCACTCAACCTTCTAGAATGCTTTATGTATGCCAAATATTAGATTGGGAGCTCTTTGAGGGCAACCAACAACAACAATAAAATCCCTAAACATGTCTTACCTTAGAATCTCTGTTACCAAGTAAAATGTCTAATAAAATGTTTCTGGAAAATTAAATTTTCTCCCTTTAAGTGAGTTTATTTTAGGATTATTTAATATCATGAGAATGTTTTATAAATATTATTTACAATTAATATATTGTAAGTAGTAAGTAGCCTAGAAAAAAGACAAATCCATAAGGTTTACCTTTCCCTGTGATAAAAGCCTTCCATGTACATGACAGAATATTTTAGAATACAAAGGTACAAAAAAAAAGCCATCACACCACCCAGAAACAGTTTCTTTTAAATGTCTAAAGTTCTGGTCTTCAGGTGTTCTAATCAGTAAAATGGGAATTATATTAACTTAAAGAAAAAAATGTGAAACAAAAAGATGAAGTAAACAAAGGAGATAACACAATAGTATTGATTTTGCTAAATGAATTTAGTTATTTAGGAAGAAAAAAAAAAGACTATGGTACCTTCTTGATAGCTTGACCTGATGCCTTCTTCCCAATGTAGTTTTCAGAGACTCCAATAAGAGCAACCACATTTTGTTCTGCTGGACTGAGCTGGTTATACTACACAGAAAAAGAGCAATTATATAGAAAAATCAAATTGTAACCTTAAAAAATGCCATTTGAACCAAACCCAGTACTTTCTACAATAAGGAGACAAAAATAAAATGTAATTTATTTTTAACAAATAGGTAAACTTAAAAATATTATTAAAAGCCCTGGCTGGTGGCACAGTGGATAGGTGCCAGCCTGCGAACCTAAAGATCGCTGGTTTGATTCCCAGCTAGGGCACATAACAAGGCTGTAAGTCAGGTCTCCAGCCAGGTCCATAGCTGAGGCAAGTGAAAGGCAACCATACATTGATGCTTCTCTCCTTCTCTGCCTCTCTCCCTTCCCTTCTCTCTGAAAATGGTGAATAAAATCTTAAAAATATATATATTATTAAAATATACCAAACTTTAGTAGAATTACTTAAAGTTATAGTCACAAGTCCTGTGGAATATTGGAAGATGTCTGGGAGGTAGGAAGAAGAGGGAAAACTTTCAAAAGTAACTGCATTATATACTAACAGGAATAATTTAAAAACATGAAATTAAAAAGAATGGCAGTTTCCTGCAATTAAAAGCTGCATACCATTTCTGCCTAAAATATGTTCATGCACCTATTCTATTTACAGTAAAATCATAATAAGACTGTACCCTACCACTTGCTTTTGTAATAAACAGGACCAGTTCTATCCTGTGATAAAATTGATATTCCTTCTCAGTTATTAATATTGCTGGATTTGGTATATCATCATGCTTGGTTCTGACAAGAGTTTTCATGTAACTAAATTCTCAATCATCAGAGATGTCCTTCATGGTTTTCTTTAGATTCTAGACATTATAAAATGCAGTGGTCACCATATCAGAATGGTAACTATCTTTGGGGAAACAGAAGCAGGAATAATTGATCAAATTTTCTTTTCTGCACCTTTATTATTATGTTTTTGATAATGACATGTTTATATTTAACAGAAAAGTAATATTCAAGTTGAGCAAATCAAAAATGCTATTGCCATATTACTATTTTAAAAACTGAAAGAACTAAAGGCCCAATTTTAAATACATTTAATAGAAAAAGTAAATAATCACTTAACAAAAATAATTTTGCCATTAATAATTTCATTATTAATAGACAAGTAATCTATATTCAAGAACCTTATATGCTCACCTGTCTGAAGTATATCATCCAATCAGGGTCACACTGAGAAGCCATATCATAGGGAGTGGTTAGGTAAATTAGATGAAGAAGGCTTTCAAGCACAAGGCCTTCAAGACCTTTCTTCAAATCTCTGTAGAGAATATCACAATAAGCCAGATCTATAGTTCCTAAAGGATACAAGTATTAGGCAGGATAGTTAGTAAACAAGGCAGGGAATGGGAGGGAGACATGCCTCACTCATTAATTCAGCAGTCCTGTGCCTGGTCTGATTGCCAGATTTTCCGAAAAATCACAAGAAAAACCATGACAGTGTAGAAGGAAGGGAGTCCTTGAAATTCTACATGTATTGTTTCCATTAGCTGGGACAGAAAGCCTTTGGAACTGTGTATTAAACCCAAGGTTTGGAAGGGGAGGAGGAGTGGGGACCTAGAAGGTGACTATAAGTATAAAAATCCTAAATCCCAATAGTCAGGGCACTCAGACTAGCTGGGTGCCTGCTTGCAGCATCAGGCTTGAGTGCACTTTATAAATAAATGTGCTATCTTATCTCCACTATATATGTTGTCTTGTGCCTGAATTCTCTTGTGAGCAAGGTAAGAACCAAGGAAGGGGAGCCTCCTAACTCAGGTAACATAATTACTTCATCTTTCATAATCAAAGTGGAAAATAATTGACTTTTAAAGAAAGCCTTTTTTAAAAGTTACCTAAACATAGCAAATAGTATACAACATCTCTTATTTTATAATTTAGCACAGCTATTTTGGAGGTCATTTTGATAGTATACATCAACATTTGATACTAAGTACATATATTCTGACCCAACTAATCTATTTTTGGGCATCCAACCCAGAGAAAATTTCCACATACATCTAAAATACATAATAGAGATACCTAGGCAGCCTTATTTATAACTGAAAAAACTCACAAACAGTGCAAATTGTCCATCCATAGGGGAATGGTTAAACAAATTATGGTTTCCACACTACAGACAACTAAAGTAGTTAAAGAAAATTACATGGATTCAAAGAGATTAACATGTGAAGAGATTTATGATATTTTATAAATGAGAAAAGCTGCTAAGACATAAACTACAACTCCATTAAAAATAAACTGTGCACTAGCTCTTATGTATGTGTATGTCTATACACACACACACACACACACACACACACACATTGTATGTACACATATATACGAGGTCTGTCCCAAAAGTATAGAGCCAATGTCAGTGTAATTATAACAGTTTCCATGGACATGGAAAACAGGTGGGATTGACTATGGGGGGAATGGGTGGGTGGGGAGGGGGACAGAGGGGAACAAAAAGGGGATGGATGTAATACAACAACAATAAAATTAAAAAAAAAACAAAAAACAAAAAAACAGTTTATGTGGCCGTTACTTTTGGGACAGGCCTTGTGCATATGTACACATAAAGATATCTGCAAGGACATCTATAAGAGAGTGGAAATGGGGGGACAGAGGGGAGCAAAAAGGGGATGGATGTAATACAACAACAACAAAATTTTTTAAAAATTAAAAAAAAAAAGAGAGTGGAAATGAACAGAAGTATGAGATTTTCCTTTACATAATTCTGAGCACTAAGGATTAAAAAAAAAACAGACATGTGCTATTTTTTGTTAAGTACATTATGAAACTGCCGTTAAGAAGAAACTATTCACTGTTATGCAACAATCTCTAAGATAATATATTAAAGAAAAATAGCACTAATTTCTACTGTTCTAGAATAATATAGATTGTTTACTTAAAAACAGAAGCTTTAAAAAATCTTAAACCTACATATATATTTATATATTTTGTATTGAAATGAAATATACAGAAACCATCTGAAAAGATATATACCAAATTGTTATTCTTGATAGGATATTAAGATTTGTGTGATTGATGGGGGAGGGGAGCATGAAGAAAGGATAAACATCTTTTCTTCTATACACTTCTGCAGCCTTCTACATTATTTGTGATTCAAAACATTTTTTTAAAGTTGAACGAGTCTAACAGTTTGTAAGATTAATGTTATTAACATGAAATTACAAGTACAATTTAAAGTATGGAATAATTTAACCTCTATTTTTTTCCCAATTCAATTCCTTAAATTTAGGTAAACTAAGATTTTCTAAACTTTTATTTGAGGTAAAATAAAATTTTGATAGGCCTTCAGTGGTCAGGGGAAAAGGGGTTGGGGGGAGGGGGGAGGCAGAGGCAAGGAAGGGGAGCAGTTTAGACAAGAACCTAGTATAAAGGAACCATGGACATGGACAACAGGTGGGATTGACTTTGTGGGGAATGGGTGGGTGGGGAGGGGGACAGAGGGGAGCAAAAAGGGGATGGATGTAATACAACAACAATAAAATAAAATAATGACTATGTTTATGTATTTACATATAAGAATAAATTTATTTCAAAAAAATTTTTTGATCAATTATTACCTTTAAAAGAAGCCTGTCCCAACTTTGTAATATGAAAGCTATACTGGAACCATTCTTCAGACTCATAAACTATGTCTTTTTGTTTAAGCTCTTTTTCTGTAAAAATGGTGTCTTTTTGTAGGAGCCCTTTTTCTGTCAGGTATGTAAGTGATTCAACAGTTATTTCCCAGAGACTTTTTTCTTTCAACAAAAACTTTTGCTGGACACCAAAAAATGTACCACTCATAAAGCGATATATGTCACCAAGATTTGTTGCAATCTGAAACAATTCAGAACATCATAGAAGCATTTTCCTTAATTCAAGACATCATTTTGACTGTACATTAATTTGGATAATTCATTTCTATACTTCAAAGGTATTTAAATTTAAAAAATAGTAGAAAATTACATAGTTGCACATAAAAGGTAATTTTACATTTAAAATCAAGAGGGAAAACATTTTAAGGGAGAAAACAGTTATCATATCATTTTTATGAAAACATCGACACATTTTTCATTTAAAAATTCCTTAGGTTTTTGAATAATTTTTCACAGTATCTCCAAAGCTGTGCTCTGTTACCTCCTCAAATAATTACCACTAATCTCAGCTCTACCTCCTACAGAAATCTTCTCTTCACCCCTTTACAAACAACTGTAAAAGCACCTTGAAAATCACATTTAAAAATAAAGAAACACATGGACAACACACTGAAAGGCTCCACTGAAACAGGATCAGGCAATACTTTGTCTGATATATCACCTGAAATTACACAGCAGTTTTCTACCTTTTTATTTTTCTCATTTCTATCTCTTTTTCCTGCCCTTTCTCTCTCTTCCTGTTATTCACTATTTAACACTTTTAATGGCAAATATCAGTAGTACTTAACCCTCATGTGGAAGTTAGATGTAGAGTTGACTCTGAATTAGAATAATTTTATATTAGGTAATTTCAATGAAATCATCATGTTGTGCTAAAATACAGCTAATCAATGGCCATACTTCTCTCACAATTCTGATACTATTTCAACTGGAAAACTTGAGTCATTTTTTATTAACTGAATATAAGAGATAACTGAAGCACAGATATTTCTTATTGCTTCTCTTTTTAATAAAAATCACTTAATATAGTATTCAAATAGGTTAAAATTGTACTTTTAAGATAGTCAAGAACTAATCCTCAGTTCAGAGGTTATCAATGTACTTGGTTAATTACAGTTGACACTGGGGGTTAAAAAACAACAATGTTTACTTGCTCCTTCTAGGTACCATCATGTTACCTTTGTACCCCTAGGTGAAAAACTTTTAGACATAGTGATTTAAACCCAGCAGGATAGCCTCTGCCTCTAACCTCCACAGCTTCTCAGAGCTGGATTCTCCATTGTTGCCCTAACCTGCAAGTTCACCCATGCCTGCTCCAAAGTCAACCCATTAATTAATTGAAGAGTGCTGCCCACATGCCCTGCACTGAGACTCAGTGATAAATGAAAATAAATGTGGGCCCTGCTTTTACAGAGCTTGCATTCAGCGGGGTACTGTCTGTGGTTCTTTCTATAAAGTATAAAATAGAATAATTAGATTCAGAGGCTTCCCTGAGGAACCAATGGTTAAGTAAAAGTCTGAAAGAGGGTGAGAGTTAAGTAGGCAAAGTTGTGGGTGAAGGTAGACTGCATGAAAGGTTAAGAGCACTGGTTCTGTAGTTAGATAAATTCAAACATTGGCTTTGTCTCTTTGTGGCACAGTGACATTGGGCATAAAGTTAAAATTTACTTTACTTAGCAATAACCCTAAAAATGAGGTTTAACTCCAAAATAAGCCTAAGAAAGAGAGCTAATTTCTAATCTTAAGAAAATAGTATTTTCTTGTCAGGCCCTTTTTATCTTTTTTTTGTTTTGTTTTGTTGTTTGGTTTATTTGTTTTGCAGCATTCAATAGTTTATTGTTTATTTTTACTTATCTTCATGAAAACTTTCAAACATGTACTGTGTGAATAGAGGGGATAACGCAATGACCCCAGAACTCTTCTCCAACAGGCATTAATAGATGACCTTACTTATTTCATCATTTCTTTTCTTTTTCCCAACCACCCTCCAAAACTTACTTTAAAGCAAAATTTAGATATCATTTCACCTATAAATAATTTGTTACATATTGCTAAATAATTATACTTTTAAAAACATTACCATGAGAGTATCACTTAATTTAACCCTAGCTAGGTGGCTCAGTTGGTTGGAGCATCCTCCCCTGCACCAAAAGGTTGCATATTTGATTCACAGTCAGAGCACGTACCTGAGTTGCTGGTTTGATGCCCAGGCCAAGAGCACATAATCCCCAGTCCAGATACAATTGAGGGGGAACTAATTGATGCTTCTCTCTCACACTGATGCGATCACCATTATTATTCTTTTTATAGCTGAATAAAATTCTATTGGATATACATACCACCTTTCTCTATCCAGTCATCTATTGATGGATACTTAGATTGCTTGCATATCTTGGCTATTGTAAATAATGCTGCAGTGATATAGGGAATCTTGGCTATTGTAAATAATGCTGCAGTGACATAGGGATTCATTTATCTTTTCAAACTAAGTGTCTTGGATTTCTCTGAATAAATACCCAGAATTAGAATCCCTGGGTGAAATGGTAATTCCATTTTTAATTTTTTTGAGGAACCTCCATACTATTTTCCATACTGGCTTCCCAATCTACTTTAAGACGAGGATTCTCTTTTCTCCTCATCCTCATAACACTTCTTTGTTGACTTCATGTAGCCATTCTGACAGGTATGAGGTGATATCCCATTGTGTTTTTAATTTGCATTTCTCTAATGATTAGTAACTTTGACCATCTTTTCAAATGTCTGTTGGTCATCTGTATGTCCTCTTTGGAAAAGTGTCTATTCAGGTCTTTTGCCCATTTTTTAAATCAGATTGTGTTTTTGGTGTGAAGTTGTATGAGTTCTTCTTATGTTTTGAGTATAAACCTCTTATTGGATATATTATTGATCTTTTTATCTTTTTAAAATGCTTTACCTGATGAAGACTACACTTAATCTTACAACTGTTTAAAATATCCTAGAACAGGTCCTGGCTGGTGGCACTGTGGATAAGGCGTTGGTCTGTGAACCCAAAGGTCGCTGGTTCAATTCCCCAGCCAGGGCACATAACCAGGTTGCAAGCCAGGTTTCCAGGCAGGTCCATGGATGAAGGCAGGTGAAAGGCAACCATACATTGATATCTCTCTCCCTCTCTCTCTTCCCCTCTTTCTAAAAAATAATAAATAAAATCTTAAAAAAAAAAAAATCCTAGAATAATCACAGAACTATAAGATGAACCTTAGTCTTCACAGGACATAGATACCTCAGGACCCATGTCTTTACAGCAACTTGTGTATCCACAGTATCCACCAAAGTCTCTTGTAACTGATGCCAATTATGATTTGTTGATTTCTCATATTCCTTACAACTCAAAGATTAAAAATACATGTATAAATCCAGGTTCAGTTTTTTCATGTCACAGACTATTCATTTCCACATCCCATTAAAGTTGACATTTTTTTCATACTTTACAGTTTTCATAATATTTAACCTCTATTATATAAGGTAACAGCAATAAGATTTAAAAATATTAAAAAATACCTTCAAACCAATCAATGAGAGAAACAAAGCCTGGATTCCCTTGGTGAATTCTTGAACAAGACGGCTATAACAGTTTTCCAATGGTCTGCTTATTAACTCTAATACCTGTAAAAGTTAAAGCAGTATTATATTTTCTGTTATTATAAATGGTGTTCTATGTAAAATTTTATATTTTGCATATCTCTTGTGAAGGCAGGGGATGATAAAACACACAAAGACAAAAAAAAAAGTAGTTGTGAAACTAGAAGATAAATAGAAAAAATACTTATCGTTGTTTATCTGAAATACAAAAGTATTCAAACTACTCTTTCTAATTCTTTTTTTTAAGGTTCATTTTATTCTCATTTGAAAGAGAGGGGAGGGGAGAGAGAGTAACATCTATTGGTTGCCTCCCTCATTTGCCCCTACCAGGGATTGAACCCACCATCTAGGTATGTGCCCTGACAGGGAATCAAACAGTGACCTTTTGGTTATGGGACAACACTCCAACCAACTGAGCCACACCAGCCAGGGCTATTTATAATCATAAAAAAGGAAACAATATTTAAAGAAATATTAAAACTTAAGTTTTAAAAGATGATCCCCTAAAAAAGCTAGACCAAAGATTGAAATGACCAAATGACCAACCAACAATCAGATTGTCACCTGTTGCTTGTCTTTTTCTTGCAATATAAGGATACTCTCCCCAACAGAATCTATTCCAGCACGGCCAGCTCTGCCAATCATCTGTTTATATTGATTTCTCTTTAAAAATTCCTTAGCAACATAGGGAGCTCTCAGAATAACTCTATGGAACAGATAAAATTAATTCAAAGTGGCTCTCCATCTATAGTCATAGCACCTATTTTTTAAAAGCTAACTTCATTATATCTATGTGATATTAAATTTAATGACATACTAACTTAAAATAATAGATAACTACTATTTACCAAAAAATCTATGGTGCCTTACAGGTTCTTTATGTAAGCTATCTGTAATTCTTACAACTCTTTGTAATAATATTCTATTTTATCTTTTTTAAGTAGCTACTTGGCTTATTACCTCAATCTATAAAATTAGCAATTACCAGAAACATGAAGTCTATCTCACTGCAAAGCTAATGACCAATCCACTACAGCAATAATCTGCAAATATTTTTTATTTTATACTCCATAAATAAGTCTCACCATGTACTACCAACATATATATAATATATTTTATATATATATATATATATATATGAATTTATATTACTGTCAACTTTATAAAATTGCTGATTTCAACAGTTTTTGACCTGTAGGGTCAGGGTGATTTTTATCCTGTTCATGTATATAGAAGTCTGTAGTCAGATTTCCTGTTCAAAGGTGAGAGAAAAATATATTTACCTATACTAATCAACCAACTCATTTATTTAAAAACCTCAAAAGACAACTAAGATTACCCAATATTTGAAGAAAACTAATGACATAACAACCCCCCCCAAAACACACATAAAGAATAAATGTCTGACATAAGCAGATAATACAGAGAACAAAGACTGAAAAATTTGGAACAAAAGAGGACTGATTTTGTAAAGTCTATCTTCATTAGATGTAGCTTGTGAATTATTATGAAGATGAAAAAAAGTAAGGACTTGCTTAACTTCATTCTGGTCATAGTTTTAGGAAATATGGGCATTTAAAGCAAAGGGTTCACTGACCAGTAATCTCTCCAATGTGAAGTTTTTGTTTGTCCCATCAATATTAATAAACCAAGAAAGTTCTTCATATTACTAATGATAATTTCTGTCCACAGTAAAGTTTTAGCAGATGTTTCATAAAGTTTTTCCATTCAGTTGTGGTATAAATTGGTTTGAGAAGCAATTAAATTAAAAAAATCATTATCAAAAAGTATATCACTTCATTGATACTTCGTGGATCACTAAGTTCAACAGTCACACCAGAAATATTTGTATAATCCTCCAAGGTTGATGTACTGTAATTTTCTGTCCACTCTTCTTCAAAATCGCTTGCACAGTCAGAGTCTGTCACATTTCTTTTTTTGCTGTTTTGGTGGTCTAATATCAGATTCATAACTATCTTCTAACAGACTACCATCTTCCCCATCACTGCTACACACTTCAAAGTCACTTGGACAATTAGAAAAAGTATCTGCGTATAATTCGTTGAAAAATTCTTCACTGTTACAATGTGCCATATTTAAAATTTTTACAATACTAAAATTGTGATAAAACCCAAAATATCAAGGAAAATAATTTTTGTATAATAAAGTAAACATGATCAAACGTGATTAACTTTTACGAAATCCTTTATTACTCTCAGTTTTAAAAACTGTATAAACTAATGCAAGTGCAAACACAAGTTAACTCATTATCAAGCAACAATGTTTGAGCTTGAAAACACAAGTTTTCTTTTGACCAGTCAACAATGTGTTAAAAGTCACAAATTTAAAGTCATGAACTATAAAGAAGAGAAATCAACTATGTAGGCCACAGCTTAAGTAATAATTGAAAAGGTAATCAATGATCTACTCTAAAAGACTCAGAAGTCATTTTTATGGATGAGGTCTCTTAAGCTTTCAAGGAAATCTCTATGGTAAACAAACTCTTCCAGATGGAAAAAAAAGAAAAGGTGGAAAGCTTTCCAACTGTTTCTACTGAAGCAGGAAAATAAACCTTGACATCAAAACCAGATAGGGAGAGAGAGCATAAGAGAACAAAGGAACTTTAATACCATGAAAGCTACCAATATTATTTTTCATTAAAATAGTAAAGAAAATAAACCAAATGATCAACTCAGTAAATACTGAATAAAACAAAAACAAAGAAACAAGCCAAAAAAAAAAAAAACCCTGATAAATTCTCACCCACTACCAAGAAAGAATAAAACAATAACAAAACTCCTGGCAAGATAAGAATTTAAAAGTTTTGAGCCTGGACAACAGTTACTTACATCTTACCTTCGAGCTGGTAGGTTAACACCTGCTGCTAGGGTGGATGTACAGGTTAAAAGGCAAATAACCCCTGTGGAATAGGCCTCCTCCAAGAGCTTCCTTTCATCACTTGTTAAACCACTATGGTGATAAGCAACTCCAAATGGGATAGTGTGCTTTAAAATAGGACACAGGTTGCCACTGCTGATATTTTCCAAGTTCTTAATCATCTCCTGTTTTTCTTTTTCCTTGTGTTTCAGATATTCCCTAGGAAAAAAGGTGTTAGAAATATGACCCTGATCTTATAGTGACAAAACACCTATAATTTTTTTAGTAGGTTCACATATTCTTTTTTTTTAATGTTAATTTTATTGATATAAGTACATAAAATGTTCTTAGAATTTTGATTCTGATTTCACTGTTAGGCACTGCTTTTATTGTAGATCACACAGCCCTGTGAAAATCTGATTAAAGTTATGGGAAGAAAACAAATATTCACATAAACATAACACTAAGCATTTAATTTCAGAGGGCTCATGGGCTTTCTGATGTTCATTCCTGTACTTCATATGAACCTATGGACACCAGGTTTAGACAACTGTTTTTGATGTTACAGTTATTTTTTTTTACTAGATCATGTACCTTTATTGACGATGATTTATTTTGTTTTAATCATAAATTTTTTAAAGATGGAAACATATTAAATCATTAGTAGCATATGTAAGATACTGACTGGACATGAGCATTTCAGGAACCTCAGTAATACTCTACAATGCCTCTGTATCTAGAAACACTTGTTATTTTCAATTACATTAAGAAGAGAAAGGAAAATAAACTATGTAAAACTACCAATTGACTACAAAGCAACAACTTCTAAATATCAGTAGCAAACACATTGTACAAGATATAAATATAATACACACAGCCTTGTGCTTTTTGGTCTGCTTTATGGAAAGAAGAGTTCTGGCTGGTGTCAACTGAAGAATACCAGTAATTTCATAAGAAATTGAGAAATGGAAGGGGAGAGACAAAAGAACAACAATGAAGACTTGGGAAGAAAGCGGTCAAGAGTTGTCAGTGCAAGAATTAGAAGAGTGACAGCTTAGTGGAGAGAAAAGACTCTGTTGCTATTCCAGCCAGTGTGCAAGGTCTGACAGTGACATATAGGATGAACACTTCTCAAGTGTTCATACTTTTTTTTTTTTAAACTATTTTTTTTTTTATTGTTGTTGTATTACATCCATCACCTTTTTGCTCCCCTCTGTCCCCTTCCCCACCCACCCATCCCCCACAAAGTCAATCCCACCTGTTGTCCATGTCCTTTATACTAGGTTCTTGTTTAAGCTGCTCCTTTTCCCTGCCTCTGCCTCCCCCCTCCCCCCAACCCCTTTCCCCCTGACCACTGAAGGCCTATTCACTGTATTCATATATTTGGTTCTGTTTTGCTTGTTGTTAGTTTTGTTCATTATTGTCCTGTAATGGGTGAGATCATATGGTATTTGTCCTTCACTGACTGGCTTATTTCACTAAGCATAATATTCTCCAGTTCCATCCATGTTGTT